>BRDA01058198.1:0-13150 GCA_036984385.1 Crenuchus spilurus
CAAAACGACAAGTTTATGTAATAATAATTATGAGCTAATAAACTTTATATAAACAAACATTAAACAAGGAAGAGAAATAAAAAAGAAATAACAATAAAAAGTATCAACAATTTTTGCTGCCACAAAAAAATAAAAAAATAAAAAAATAAACACTGTAACTGCTTATCAGTAACAGATTATCAGTCCTGACCAATAAACACATATTTAAGATTTTTCAGATCATTAAAATCAGCACCTAAACCCTTATATGCCAGTAAAAGCACATCTTTGTCTGTCTGACACAAAGGGTGTGGCCTAATGTCCCATCCACAGTGCTATTTAATATTCATAATTCTGTAATGTTACCTTATGTTCATTTTCATAACAAGTTCATACAATTTTTGTCAGTTTTCACCTTACAAATATCAAATATATCCCTGTAGACTGGCATTGTTAGCACTGCTGGTAGACCTGTGTGACTGTACACTTCATACACCTGCAAATTCAGCTACTTCCTTCACACTCTGACCTTTGTCAATCACTCCTTTTAGCCAGTCATTAACATCTGTGACCCATTTTCCTCACAACGAACGAGACATTCACTGCACTGTACCACATCATCTCAAACTATGAATCCATCACACACCCCACATGCATTTATAGCCTTATCATACCCATGCAGCGCCATCTGCAGGAGCCTGAAGGTACTACCACCTTAAACACACAAGGCTAAACATTTACCTGGGAAGCTTCCACTATCAGCTGTGAAAGAAGCATATCATCACCTGCTTGTGTTACCATTTCAAGACTAATGGGTCAAAAATGGGCCATTTTTAATTTTTGTACTGCTAATGTAGTCATTGCTGAAAGGATGCTAGCTGCTACCTGTCAGTATGATGTCACTGGAGCCGTGGTAACTGATGACTATATGTTTATATTGACTGTTATCATTAGCATTAGCGTTTGTGACTGAACTAGTCCTGTAGAATAGTTTCTTACATCTTTAGACTGAACGCTGAAGCCCTGCTGTAGTGCAGAGTGTTTTTCTCTGGTGTGTTTTAATTCCTTACAGCTCCCCGAGCGAAAGACCGTCAGTGTCTGTAGGCGGGTCTGCCTGCTCCAGAGTGTGGCTGTTTCAGGACGCGGCTGACACGAGGAAAAGAGCACATGCTTATCAAACTTTAATTCATTTCTGGGAGAGGAGATAGAAGAGGCGCAGTGATGGTGGGAGTAGATGTAGCGTGTGGTGTGCAGATTCAGCATTTAACCAGCTCTCTGCTCACTGGGGGATTTCCATTAGATCCACAGAACAGAACAGACCAGAACAGATCTGAACTATAGAGAACAGAATAGAACAGCAGAGAACAGAGCAGAACAGAACTGAACTATTGAGAACAGAGCAGAACAGAACAGAACAGAACAGAAGAAAACAACAGAAGAGAACTGAACTATAGAGAACAGAACAGCAGAGAACAGAGCAGAACAGAAGAGAAGAGAACAGAACAGAACATAAGAGAATAGAACAGAACAGAAGAGAATAGAACAGAACAGAAGAGAACGTAACAGAAGAGAAGAGAACTGAACTATAGAGAACAGAATAGAACAGCAGAGAAAATAACAGAACAGAAGACAAGAGAACAGAAAATAAGAGAACAGAACAGAAGAGAACAGAAAATAAGAGAACAGAACAGAAGAGAAGAGAACAGAAGAGAACAGAAGAGGAGAGAACAGAAGAGAACAGAACACAACAGAAGAAAACAGAAGAGAAGAGAACAGAACAGGAGAGAACAGAACAGAAGAGAGCAGAAGAGAAGAGAACAAAAGAGAACGGAACAGTTGAGAAGAGAACAGAACAGAACATAAGAGAATAGAACAGAACAGAAGAGAATAGAACAGAACAGAAGAGAACGTAACAGAAGAGAAGAGAACTGAACTATAGAGAACAGAATAGAACAGCAGAGAAAATAACAGAACAGAAGACAAGAGAACAGAAAATAAGAGAACAGAACAGAAGAGAACAGAAAATAAGAGAACAGAAAATAAGAGAACAGAACAGAAGAGAAGAGAACAGAAGAGAACAGAAGAGGAGAGAACAGAAGAGAAGAAAACAGAACAGAAGAGGAGAGAACAGAAGAGAACAGAACACAACAGAAGAAAACAGAAGAGAAGAGAACAGAACAGGAGAGAACAGAACAGAAGAGAGCAGAAGAGAAGAGAACAAAAGAGAACGGAACAGTTGAGAAGAGAACAGAGCAGAACAGAACAGAAGAGAAGAGAACAGAAGAGAACAGAACAGAAGAGAAGAGAACAGAAGAGAACAGAAGAGGAGAGAACAGAACAGAAGAGGAGAGAACAGAAGAGAACAGAACAGAAGAGAGCAGAAGAGAAGAGAACAAAAGAGAATGGAACAGATGAGAAGAGAACAGAGCAGAACAGAACAGAAGAGAAGAGAACAGAAGACAAGAGAACAGAAAATAAGAGAACAGAACAGAAGAGAACAGAAAATAAGAGAACAGAAAATAAGAGAACAGAACAGAAGAGAACAGAAGAGGAGAGAACAGAAGAGAACAGAAGAGGAGAGAACAGAACAGAAGAGAAGAGAACAGAAGAGGAGAGAACAGAAGTGAACAGAACAGAAGAGAACAGAAGAGAAGAGAACAGAACAGAACAGAAGAGAACAGAAGAGAACAGAAGAGGAGAGAACAAAACAGAAGAGAACAGAAGAGAACAGAAGAGAACAGAAGAGAACAGAAGAGGAGAGAACAGAACAGAACAGAAGAGAACAGAAGAGGAGAGAACAAAACAGAAGAGAACAGAACAGAACAGAAGAGAACAGAAGAGGAGAGAACAGAAGTGAACAGAACAGAAGAGAGCAGAAGAGAAGAGAATAAAAGAGAACGGAACAGATGAGAAGAGAACAGAACAGAGCAGAACAGAACAGAACAGAATAAATAGATCTTGAATAATAATAAAACTCCTTCACAGTCTGATGAAGAGAACCCTGAGTTGGGCTGAGTTTTGGTAATATGGACGTGACTGTAAAGTGACTGTAAACACAGTGATTCTTTTCTTTACTAGTCAGTTTGGTTTGCTAATGCTAACCTTGTTTACTCTGGTCTGTAAGAGTCTAATGGCTGAAGGTAAAGTACTAAACACTGCTCTCTAGTGGTCGGGAGTTTAAACACAACACAGGATGAACCAGCAGTGTGTCGATGAGCTCTTTTCATTAAAAATCCATAGTGTTTTAGAGAATCGATACAGAACCACAAAGCAAGTACAATATCCATATTTTACACCCGTAGACTAAACTAGCTCTCTCTCTCTCTCTCTCTCTCTCTTTCTCTCTCACTTTCTTACTTTCTTGATTCCTCTCTCCCTCCTCTATCGTTCTCTTCTTTTCTGTTATTGATGTGCCTTGGCCTTATATTATTCTCCCTTCTGATTTCTTTTAACACCCTCCCCTCTTTTCTGTCTCTTTCTCTCATCTTGTCCCCCCCCCCCTCTATTTTTGTCAGAAACAATCAGTGGATTTTCCGACTGACTGCCCAGTGCTGCCGCAGTCACAGACGTGGGTAGAGGTACAGAGGGAGGGGGAGAGAGGGAGAGAGGAAGGAGAGAAGGCAGGAGAAGAAGGACATACAAAAGCGAGAGCTAGAACTGAAAAAGGAGGGCTGTTATGTTGTGAAATCCCTTTTGCCGTAGTGTCATATCTGTCTCTCGTGATGCCACATGCTGGAATGACAGTGCTGCAGAACCGCATTCTGTTACTGAGCGAGCCACCAGACTGCTCATTTCTAGTCTCTGTCTGAGCTCTGGCACTATTAGCCCAGGAAAAGCACGGAGGCATCTTGAGTGCTAGTGAATTCACAGTCACAGTGCAGCCAACGTGACCTGTAGTGTGCTGTTTAGTCTGAGAACAGCATTAACAGTCAACAGATGTCATGTAAAACCATCAGGTATTATTTGCATATCAATTATCTGAGTCAATAATGGCTCACCTCTGACCCTAGTCATGATCAATCGAAAAACGCACAACAGTTTTAGCCTTATGCCTGTGTACTATGCATACAAAACATGCCTACCTGCACTCAGATCGACTCTAGGCTGATACCGTATTCAGATATTGGATTAATGTATTTCTACTCAGTGTTTCATCTACTGAGCATCACGATATCCAATTATATAGAACCAGTTATAGGGTGATTTGAGCTCATTACCGCCTGACAATAAAGCAAAACTTTAGACAGCTACATGTACGCTACTCAAGATCCCTGCCTATCCCATGACATGCTCAGAAAATTTTCTACATAATGCAGAAAATATGCAAAGAAGATACGAAGAAAGGAAGAAAGAGTAAGTAAGAATATTACATACAATGGATGAACCTGATAAACTTATCCAAAAACAGACAGGAATTTAGCTCAGGTGTTCTAAGAGAGAAATCCACCTAGAAAACAAGGAATTTGCCCAGAATTATGTAGAAAATTATAGTTAGAACCCTCATGGCCAACACACACAGAAAAGGGAAATTTCTGGTCTCAGAGCTTAAAAAAAGAAGAAAGGCCATAGAGTAACAGTCAGGGCTGAGTTACCGGCAGAGTATGTCCTGCACAGGCAAAACCAATGACTCACAACATGAATCCTATACAAGCCAGTCACAGCTGCAAGCAATATCAACATAATGATTGGCACTACGAAGAAAGAATAGATAGTAAGTGATATATACAAATATAGATGTACAGGGGTTAGACAATGAAACTGAAAGAGCTGGTTTTAGACCACAATAATTTATTAGTAGGTGTAGGGCCTCCTTTTGCAGCCAATACAGCGTCAGTTCGTCTTGGGAATGACATATACAAGTCCTGTACAGTGGTCAGAGGGATTATAAGCCATTCTTCTTGCAGGATAGTGGTCAGGTCACTACGTGATGCTGGTGGAGGAAACCGTTTCCTGACTCGGTCCTCCAAAACACCCCAAAGTGGCTCAATAATATTTAGACACAAAGACTTGCTGTCTTGGTCACAGATGCGCCAGCAAGACGTGCAACAACAATTTGTCCTCTTTTGAACTCTGGTATGTCACCATAATGTTGTGTGCATTGTAATATACTATATAACTGTGCTCTTACCTGCTAACTGAACCTTCACACTCTGCTCTTACTGGTGCAATGTGACATTAATGAAGATTGGCCACCAGACCGGTCCAATTTAGCCATGAACAAAAACCTGCCGGTTCCAATCTTGTCTGATTCTGATTGGACATCCCTGGTTACAACATTATTAAATCATCATATCGCCCATCTCTAGCTCATCCCAGCCTCAGAGATGCAAAGATTATTGTGTGCGTGCTTTTTTTGTTGCTGAGTGGCATCTCAAAATAGCAGTGAGGTAGAGAGAGAGAGAGGACAAGAAGGAGTGTGCGAGAGGCAGAATGAGAGAGAGACAGAGACAGAACAAGAGCGAAAGAAAGGGAAAGAAAGAGACAGGACAAGAGGAAGTGAGGGAGAGGCAGAGTTAGAGAAAGAGAGACACAGAACAAGAGAGAGAAACAGGACAAGAGGGACTGAAAGGGACTGAGACAGAACAAGAGAGAGGCAGCGCAAGAAAGAGAAAGAGAGAGGCTGGGTTGTTCAGAGGATGCAGACTGACATTCTTCTGGATCAGCAGGCGCGTTGCCCACATATGTCACTGGTGGCTAGAGGTGCGCATCGATATTCATTGAATTAGAAACTCCGACTTCTCCAATTTGTTCCACCCAGGCTGAGAAGCGTATTACTTAAACGATAATTGTAGCAGATAAACTAGGCCACTCAGACATGCACATTGATTTGGATGGAGAGGATCTTGAAGAGAAATGAACATTGATAGATCTCTGAGCTTATTACAAACATACAGCCACATAAATAAGCCGTCAAGGCCCGGCTCCTGAATGCGACCTACAGCCGTTCTGCTGAGACTGAGTGAGGCTCGTACCCTCTTGACTTTTGTGCCATGCAACACCAGTCACACAGATGGATCAATTTAATGGGCTGCATGTGATAACAAGCATGGCAACACAATAGCCATCTGCATAGCCATGTAAGGCAGCAATGGAGGAGGACAATGTGTTCTGTATGAGCATAGCATCCTTGACTGAAGATCACAGAAGTCACTGTTGGCGAAATAGTCCGCGAGGGCATCTGCAAGAAGAAGAAAAGCACAGTTAGCGGCATCACGTTAAGCACAGAACGAGGCAACGTTACGATGTGAAACAGTCCCCTATAGTCTCCTTTCGTGTTCTCTCCTCTTAATCCACATGAAATGCAAGGACTCATTGATTTCACGGTTGGCTGAGTGGAGAGAGGGAGGCAGAGAGAGAGAAAAGCAGTCTGCTCTCCGCTCAGTGCATTTGGCACGCTGAGAAGACCCCCTCAGTTATCACCTATTAATCTCACATCAAGGACTTAAGCAAGGCCGTTTTGAGAGAGGAGGAGAGGAAGAGCTCATGCAAATGTATGCAGAGGAGAGCTTCCAAAAGCAGATGGGTCTTCTATAAACTCTCGCTTGCTGCTTCATTGTGCCAGCTGTGTACAGAATCGGCGAGGTCCAACTGTACCCAAACCGTCTGACCAGCTTTTCTTAAAAGCTGAAATTTCACCATTACCAAATGCTCTGCCCAAACCCCAAACGTCCTTTGTGTTGCGTCCTCTCCTCCCCTCCCTGCTCTGATTCTGGGAAGATCAAAGTCACCGGAGCGTTGAAGATGTATTTGCAGGTACACACTGGCCCTGGGGGAGAGATCATCATAAACGGTTTCCATACAGCTGCCTGCCTGGGCTGGGGTAGGCTGGGTGGACTGACGTAGAGTTTCTGGCCTGGGCTGAGGGGGGTTTGGCTGTCCTGAGATTTGGGGGAAGGTTGCTGGACCTAGCGGAGATAACATGAATGGTAAGGCTGGCATAAGTACTACAGCTGGATGAACTGGGATGACTAGGTTAAGTTATTATGGCTGTGACTGGGATGGAGAAGATTTGTTAGGCTGGCATTAATTGAACTAGATTGGAGAGAGCTGGAGATGGTTAGGATGGATGAATTGGACTTGACTTGCTCATATTGGGCTGGACAAGGCTAGACTGGGGTCAGTCAGTTGGATTAATCTTCAGGGGAATGGTTTTATTTGTATGGATTGAATAGCATTGGAGTAGACTGAACTGGTCAGGACTCTGGAAGGATGGACTGGATTAGGGTACTTTTGGAGTTGGCTGGTCTGACGTAGCACAGTTAAGTAGGAATGAAATAGAGTGGATTTTGATGGGCTGAAATATAATGGTGGGATTAGGCTCGACTGTGGCAGTAGGGTTGGATTGGCCAACTAGTGTACTGGTTGGGTGTGCTGGAATAGTTTGGAGAGATTTTGTTGGACTGGAGTACATTAAGGTGGATTAGGCTGGACTTCAAAAGTGAATTGGATTGGACTGGAGTCGGTTTGGGCTGGGCCTGTGCTGAATTTGCCTTTCCTTGGTCGTTTGAGTGGATTGGACTGGTGTGGGTTGAGTAGGTTAGTTATGAGGATTGTTGGTGGGTGTACCCGAGTAGAATGACGGGATTATGTTGGACAGGAGTACATTGGTTGCAAGAATTAGGCTGGACTGGAAGGGTGAATTGGGCTAGGATGGTTGGACTGGACTGGCTCTAAAGAGCTTGGTTCCCATTCATTCCACTGACCAGCGATAAAGAGCAATAAAGAGTCAGAGACAGAGACATTCCAAGACACAGCGAAGAGAGAGAAAGATGATTCTAAAGTAGATGAGACTAGAAAGAACAGAGATGGAGAGGAAGAGAGGGAGGGCTGATTTGGGATGCGTGGCACGTGGAGGCAGGATAACCATCTTTTCTGCAGCCCTCCTCCAGAGCGCTGTTTGCTCAATCATCATTTACTGCAGAGAGAAAGAGAGTGATCAAAATAAAGAGAAAGAGAATGAAAGAACGAGAGAAGGAGGGGAACAGAGATGGTGTTGAGGTTTCAGTGATGCAGGAAGGAGGAAGGGAGAGAGTTTGAGCAAACAGAATGAGGGGGAAAAATTGCTCCGGATACAGAGGCAGGCTGTGAGCAGTGCTGCAGAGCTGACGCAGAGAGCCAGATGTGTGTGTGTGTGTGTGTGTGTGTGTAGAAGAGTTTGTGTAGCTCGTGGTGGAGGCTACAACCACACACTTATTCCTCAGCAGAGCCGTCTGGTTCAATGTGTCTGCTGCGCTCCACTGGGTCTAGCCTTTGTAACTGCAGCACTCTCCTCTTGCTTCACACCACACATCACCTCTCTGTTGGCTAGTTTTGCCCTTCTGCTCTGTAGCAGGTGTGTGTGTGTGTGTGTGTACATGTGCACTTGTTTCTTGCGCAGTGTTGTATAATAGTCCACAGCACACCATTACAGTGCACAAAAGATTGTCCACCCCAGGAGACTCTTCCTGCTGAAGCAGATTTGAGAGAAATTCAAGGGATCAACCCCTCCCCTCTCACACACACACACACACACACACACACACACACATCCCCGTATACACACACAGACACTATAAAAAGATTATTTGAAGCGTTCACCTACAAGAATCACAGTTTTACTCCCAACGTACCATCTTTTATCAACAATTTTGGTAGATATGATGTGTAGGTGTTTGCGAATAAGGGCCCCGAGTGGTTCAGCAGACGAAGGCGCTGTCACTATGATCTCTCGGGCCCCGATCATGCTGCTTGGCATTGCCAGTTGGGACCCGAAAGAGCCGTGCTCTCTCCGGGCGGGTAAGATGCCACACTCTCCCAAGCACTAGTAAGTAATGTCAGCTGGCTCAGGCATCTGCCAGCTGATTCGTCAGAGCTGGAGATCTTGCGCTTGGCGCCTTGGCACCTGGCGGCGAAGAATCGGCAGCCATTTGAAAAGAGGCGGAGCTTGACTAGGCATGTGCTAGTCTGCACCCTATTAGAGTCAGAGACATTATAAGTGATGGGGAGAGTCAACGAATGGGCGGGTCGATTGGCTACCAAACACATTGGGAGAAAAAAAATGTAGTGATTGTTGAATGAATATTAAAGAGAACCAATTTAAAATGGCAAAAATTACGTTATGTGGGATTAGGACTTTAGCAATTAAGCAATTAAGACCTATGTGAATTTATGCTGTTTGGGTGACTATTGATTTGTAGTGTTTGTCACTAAGCATTACAGCGCTAAACGGCACATTTCTTGCTCTAGATTGATTGATTACATCAGGGATAACTGGGAAGATGTGTAAATTTGATCTTTTTGCCAAAGCATTCTCTTAAGAACATCCACATTTTTGGCAAATTCTGAGGAACGAAAGGTTCCCCAGCTTGATGCAGTTAGAAGCACGAGGCTGATTGGTGGTATATTAGCTCCTATTACTTTTATATCTGCTGTAAAACTCAACCAGCCAACTTCAGACACCGAACATGCTGGGCTGATGTTGTGTAATTGAGATTTTCATTCAGTGACGGCTATGAATTGCACCTCAACTCATTCATTGATGATTGTGACCGGCAGGATTAAACGAATTAAACAATCATATTGTAGAGTGCTACACTATAAGCCTTACAGTGTGATTCCTTCATTCCTTTAATCCCGCCGGTCACAGTAATGAACGAGTGTTCTGTTTGTTTTGAGTTTATGAAGCTATTAAAGCTTAAACTGAACTAGCAGCTATAATTGAGAAGCATCTCGGGTGATGTACACGGTCACATGACCAGAGCCTTTTAGTTGAAATGTGCAAAGAGCAAAATGGGAAAAAGTTGATTAAATGATGCGACTGTAGCTAAAAGTTTGTAAAATGAACGACAATACAGTGCTAGCATATACACAGTCATATCAGAACTTGGACCAGGAAGTCACAGATGTCATGTGACAGGGTTTATATAAATAAGTGAGCACACCAGTCAGTTGTAGCAGAGTGTAAAACCATCATAACAACAAATGTGATGTGACTGATGTCCTAAAGGGCTGATAATAAGGTACTGGGTACCACTATGTGGGATGTTCTAGAGTCACTGTAGTGATGATGTACTTAGAATGGACTTCTTGTACACTGAGTGCCTCCCAATGGCATAACACTGGTGCCCCATGGGCCACTGATGCCAGAGGGGAACAATAACTCTGACAAGTGGTACTGACCCATTGATAAGCTACAGTAGATCAATAATGAACAAAAGCACAACGAGGAAAGTGTCAGGGATCAACTCTTAGCACGCAGAGCCAAAGGTGTTTATTCCCGCTATTTGGTAGGTGGTCATAGTATTCTGTTATGACTGTGTATTTCATTCAGATGCAAATGCTGTGAATGTCTGGATCAGGTAAATTCAATGCCTGACCTTTTTTCAGTGCACACACACACACGCACTGACACGTGCACGCAGATAAACATACACACACGTACCAGTTCCAGAAAATTCCTAATCTCTCATCCCCCTGCCCCCTGTGTGTGCTCTTCCAAACTGTGAGGGAGTGTGTGTGTGTCTCCAGTACGGAGCAATTACTCAGATGATATCGGCTGCCAGTCAGAGGCTCACAGATGAAGCTCCGGCTCTTTTACATGCTAATGGAACGCCACATTCAATCAGGCCTTTGTGTGCGAGAGGGAGGGCAGTGCACTCATTAAAAAATAAATCATAATAACAATGAGAGAAGCTGCATCACCTCACTTTAGCCCCTCCCTCTCTCTCTCTCTCTCTCTCTCTCTTGCATTGGCACCATGGACCTTGCTTAGAGGAGAAGGAAAGAGGAGGACAGAGGAGGAGTGGATAAATAAGTGTGAGGGGTCTGGTTGTAAGTTAACCCTTTAACCGCCAAGCCCTTAGTGATCCAGTACCAACCATGTAGTGATCACCTTCCGTCAGGTCACCTTGAGACAGTTTACACTTGAATGAAGTGGTTAGAGGTGTATATACACTCCTGGTGAAAAGGCCAAACGTAAATGCGTAATATTAATCTTTTTATTTTAAGATATTTTATAATAAGATTTTCTCACTTCTTTACATTGAGTCTCTTAGATTAGATTAGATTAGATTAGATTAGAATGTGATTCCACACAATAGAATTTGACCTCTGCAACACTCTGTAAACACACTAGACTGTGAGAATATGTGCCCGAAGCAGTGGGCAGCCCTATCTGGAACCCCGGGAGCAGTTGGTGGTTAGGTGCCTTGCTCAAGGGCACTTAAGTCATAACCTGTCTGTGGATCAAGCCAGCAACCTGATCACAAGACCAGATCCCTAACCACCAGACCTCCTGTAGATCTCTACCTATAGTCATCTGTCCTGGTTCTATATGGAAGCTTGTTTTAGGCTTATGATGTACTTGTGGCAGAATATCAAGTAATGACTAATGTTTTAAGAAAAGAAAACTAGCCAGAAGATCGTTTGACGCTAATGTGACTCAAATCAGATTTTTTATGCTAATGTGACTCAAATCAGATTTTTTATGCTAATGTGACTCAAATCTGATTTTTTTATGCTAATGTGACTTAAATCTGATTTTATATGCTAATCTGACTCAAATCTGATTTTTATGCTAATCTGACTCAAATCTGATTTGTTATGCTAATGTGACTCAAATCTGATTTTTTTATGCTAATCTGACTCAAATCTGATTTTTTTATGCTAATGTGACTCAAATCTGATTTTTTATGCTGTGACTCAAATCTGATTTTTTTATGCTAATGTGACTCAAATCTGATTTTTATGCTAATCTGACTCAAATCTGATTTGTTATGCTAATGTGACTCAAATCTGATTTTTTTATACTAATCTGACTCAAATCTGAATTTTTTATGCTAATGTGACTCAAATCTGATTTTTTATGCTAATGTGACTCAAATCTGATTTTATATGCTAATCTGACTCAAATCTGATTTTTATGCTAATCTGACTCAAATCTGATTTGTTATGCTAATGTGACTCAAATTCTGTTTTTATGCTTATCTGACTCAAATCAGATTTTTTATGCTAATGTGACTCAAATTTGATTTTTATGCTAATCTGACTCAAATCTGATTTTTTTATCCTAATGTGATTAAAATCTGATGTTTTACCCTAAAGTGACTGAAATCTGATTTTTTTATGCTAATGTGACTCAAATCTGATTTTTTTGCCCTAGTGTGACTCAAATCTGATTTTTTATACGTAATGTGGCTCAAATCAGATTTGTTTTGCTTTAATGCAAGCCTAACGTATTACATTATTATGTGTGGAGCTCAGCATAGTAGAACCAGACACCAAACATGTCTTGGTTCTTTGTAAAAATGGGAACTTATTCTATAAATAATTTCTGGCCAAAGCATCTTTATATTACTAATAATAAGTCTAGAGTTTAAGAGGATAACGCAGGTAGTAAACAAAGAAAGGCTGCTGTCTCAGGGCTCTTTGCCCCCATTTCTTGTCTCCCCACTGAGCACCCACCGCTTTTTCAAGCGGAGCACAAGGTCAGGCTGTAGAGCTTATGTAAGGAGTGTGCCAGCATGCATTTATAGGATGTGGGCATGCACTACTGTGATCATTCTCCGATGCATGATTCAGTGTGTGCACGTTTGTGTTTGTTTTTATACACTTTTAGGACAAAATGACTGGACAGTGTAGACAAATCAATCAGGGAATATCAAGGTTAATCTACAATGTCAGAAAACCTAATGAGGGGGTTTATTTCACCTACAAGGGCACAAATACTTGATTACTGTGGTAAAGGTCTGTGGCTGAACATCAGGTTTAGTAACATGCTTAAAAACTCTTATTACATACAGATAATACTTACATATGGAACACATGCAACACATTGTTATTACATATAAATACTGACAGATACATGTGAGGCATAATGTTACAAATAAGTAATCATAGTAAGTTAGTAATAACTGTCACATGATTATGTATATTACCATTAACATAAAATTCAACATATACTATTATTTTAGGAAATAAAATCCTTTTTCTAGCCCCTTCAAGACTTTGTTAAAATCCACAAATGCTGTATGATAGAAGGATGAGGTAGGACAGCATCACTGCTTTTGATCTGTTATTTGAAACCATACTCTCACTCCTCTCCTATTCTAGTGATTAATAGTGTTTATTGAGGATGTTTATGGACTAATATCTCCTATTCTAGTGATTAATAGTGTTTATTGAGGTTTATGGA
>BRDA01058199.1:0-10105 GCA_036984385.1 Crenuchus spilurus
CGTAGTGACCTGACCACTATCCTGCAAGAAGAATGGCTTAAAATCCCTCTGACCACTGTGCAGGACTTGTATATGTCATTCCCAAGACAAATTAATGCTGTATTGGCCACAAAAGGAGACCCAACACCTACTAATCAATTATTGTGGTCTAAAACCAGCTGTTTCAGTTCATTGTCTAACCCTGTACATTAGACTATTTTAATGAGCTATTAATGACGGTTTTCACAGTAAATGCTAATACATCAAAACATTCTGATTAAATGAAACTAACACTTGGTGCAAATGAGGGGGTGGTGACTTTTGAGAAGCCATAGGTGAGTTATTAATTTCAGATTTAATTATATTTGGCAAGAGTCCACAGTCAAGATGATTTTTTTTGTATTTCATTCATTTGACATTTAATTGGCTCCATCACTACTAATTGGCTTAATTTTTAACTACTTTGATGATCATCAGCATGCAGCATGTCCATTCTGGCATTAAGAGAAATGAATTAGGAAAGACTTTACAATTATAAGCACTTTATGAACACCCTGTTGGCATCCTATAATAAAGCATTAACGCCCCCCTCTGGACCCTTTGGGAAATGCAGCTGGAGAAATTCAACTAAACATTAGAAGGGTTGTAGACACCTGTGAGTATTCCAGAAAGCTGGTTTATAAGTTAGATAGATAGCTTAAGTCCAGTGTTGGGGACTATTCAACAGGGAATCCTCCTTTGTGAAATACCACCCAGCTCCTCCAACATTTCATCTGAAATCAAAGGTATTAACTATGAGGTCAGGTACTGATGACCAGTAGTGGAACATAAACACCACTCCAGCTCATCCTAAAGGTACTGGATCATGTGGTGCTGCTCCAGTGTTTTTCTACAATTATACAACTGTGTGATTACACATCTTTGTCTGAAAACTTAATAATAAACATAACAGTGAGGAAGGGGTCTGTTATTCTATAAATATTAAAATGAAATAGCTTTATTAGTTTTAATTTTAATTGAATTAATAGTCATTTTATAGAAGCGTGTACTGTATAAATTGATTTTTTAATTATAAGCTTTGACATACTGTCACCAAGAGGCTTTTGAATAATGTCTCTTACAAGATAAAGTTTCCCAGTAGATGGCGCTTTGCTTAGTCTTTACAGGCACACAGGTGACTTTACTCACAGTACAGTGCAGTGGGGAGGTCAGCTTCATGTTTAAAATATCAGTCAATGGAATCCTAATGATCAATCTAAATGGACTAGTTTGGATTAACTAGACCCACTTACATCATCATACTAAGAAACAACATCCAATGGTTTTCTGCTTGATTTACATATAATCTGCATAAAGGTATTTTTGATTTGACGTAGTCTGTGTTATGGTAGAGGAGGCGACACCCAAGTCTCTCTCTTCCCTTTCTTTCTCTCTCTCTCTCTCTCTTCCCTTTCTTTCTCTCTCTCTCTCTCTCTATCTTCCCTTTCTCTCTCTCCATCTCTCTTACCTTTCTCTCTCTCTCTCTCTCCCTCCCTCCCTCCCTCTGTCTCTCTCTTCCCTTTCTCTCTCTCTCTCTCTCTCTCTCTCTCTCTTCCTCCCTCTCTCTTCTCTTTCTCCCTCTCTCTCTCTCTAGGTTGTGAATGTGTGACTTGTGGGTATAATTTGCTATATTATTATTGTTATTATTATTATTATTATTATTATTGTTATTATTATTATTATTGTTGTTATTATTATTATTAATTATAATAATAATAATAATAATAATAATAATGATTATTATTATTTCCTTTGGATGAGAGGGGGTCCTAAGCTGGGCAGATAGCTTAAGCCCAATATTGAGGATTGTCCAGTAGGAATGTCCTTCTGCACTTTTCCCACTGGACAGCCTTGACTTTGGGCTTAAGTTTCCTATCTACCTAGCTGCCCCGGGGCAACTCTACCAAAAGGGCCAAATGGGCTTTTCTTTTGACCCTGTGAATGTCCAAAATTCCAAGCCTGTATATACACACCACTCAATCATCACTTCCCTGTCTTCAGAAAGACCCCCCCCCCGAAGGATACCAGAGAATCATGCCTAAACGTTTCTGAGCAATAATAATAAACATTAGTGATAACTACCCAGAAGACATTAAAATCATTAGTTCCTCATTTGTGTTGTGTAAAGACAGTATTACTTGATTTCTTAAGATAGGATAAAGAAGAAAGAACCAACTCTCACCACAGTGCTGCACACAGTGGAATCTGACCTCTGCTTTATCTGTGCAGGTGAACACACACAAGCCCAGAGCGGTGGGCAGCCCAGTCATCTGCAGCACCTGGGGTGCAGTTGGGGGTTAGTTGGCTTGCTTAGTCGCATTCTACTGGTTTAGGGGTTTGAACTGATGACCTTTCAGTCCCAAGGCTGCTTCCTCTAACCTTTACACCACAGCTGCCCTGTAACTGGACCTAGATGTTGCATTAGGCAATGTGAAGACATGGCTAATTAGCATATAGCTAAATTATAGCATATAGAGTTCTTTTCTTTTTGTTTGTTTACAACCTCAGTGCATTTATTTCACATCTACTAATTTATAATGATCGTTTTACATGGAACAAAGAGGGAATATGAGTCACTCCTTCCTTGTTTCCTAGAAACAATTTGCCTGCTGGAGAGAGATGTTTGGGACTTCCCGTGTACGGGACATCAGATAAACATCACACGTAAACATCACATTTCCATATCATGTGTACATAGCCAGGGCTTGCAGAGAAAAAAAATTGAGGGATTCAAAAATTGAAATAAAAGTAAATATTAAAAGCGGTGCATTCTTGCCTTCCTTCTTGCCCATCACCCACAGGTCCTGTTGCCCAGGGCTTAGGCTTTGCCCCTGCTGTCATTCTATCCAGCAGCATCTGCTAAGGTCTGAAGGACCTGGACAGAGGATGGAGCCTAGGCCAAAGACTCTAATTCTTAATTGAATCTCTAAATAACAATATTTTATAACCTGGTATCAACCAGAGGAGGATGGGTTCCCCTTACTTAGCCTTACTGAGTTCCTCTCATGGTGTCTTCCACTCTGGGGAGGTTTTTCTTGCCACTGTCACCTTGGGCTAACTCGGGGCCTAGGACCCAGATTCCATCTTTTTCTACCTCATGCAATGTCAGCTGCAGGAGCCTGAAGTTACTACCACTTTAAGCATTATTTAAGCTTATTTAGTCACATGTATAGACAATGCTTTACACAAAGCTTTACCTTGTGGCTTTACTGGCAAAGACAAACTAATTTCCTAGAATAAAGTCCATATATTGTGCATCCTTACTGCTCACCTGCCATAAAGATATGACTCTTAATCTTATGCCAGGACGGCTGTTCAGTAATTGCTGAGGTCCTGTTAGACATGCATCTTTAATATTAATATTAGTTCTGACGCTGCTATCTTCACTTCCTTAAGTAATATAGTTCATTTACAGTAAGTTTAATATCAACAGACATAAGGGTCAAAGGGATTGGTTTTTAATAACTTGTCATATTACAATTAGGTGTGAGATCATATATTTTATAACAGCTCTGATGTGAGACCACTGGAGATTGGAAGATGCTGACTTGATAACATCACACTTCCTGCATTTTTGTGAGCGAGACGTGTGAACCAGCCCATCCACCTCAGCTCAAATCTGCTACACTTGAGTCAGAGCTGGGATCTGTGCAGGCCAGTAGAGCAAATGGTCAGTGGCATGTCTTATGATATGCAAAGTGCAATAAAGGGTGTAGGAACTTACGAACCTCACTTACTAGTGCATCTCACAATATTAAAATACTGTGAAAAAGTTTGTGTTCATAATCTAATTTATTTACAAACTATTCCAAAATAGTTGGGACACTAAACAAATTGTGAATAAAAACTGAATGCAATGATGTGGAGGTGCCAACATCTAATATTTTATTCAGAATAGAACACAAATCACAGATCAGAAGTTTAAACTGAGAGAATGTATCATTTTAAGGGAAAAATATGTTGTTTCGAAAGTTCATGGCGTCAACAAATCCCAAAAAAGTTGGGACAAGGCAATTTTTACCATTGTGTGGCATCCCCCCTTCTTCTTACAACACTCAACAGACGTCTGGGGACAGAGGAGACCAGTTTCTCAAGTTTAGAAATAGGAATGCTCTCCCATTCATGTCTAATACAGGCCTCTAACTGTTCAATCGTCTTGGGCCTTCTTTGTCGCTCTGTTCTCTGTAGGTGAAAGATCTGGACTGCAGGCTGGCCATTTCAGTACCCGGATCCTTCTACGTAGCCATGATGTTGTGATTGCTGCAGAATGTGGTCTGGCATTATCTTGTTGAAAAATGCAGGGTCTTCCCTGAAAGAGATGACGTCTAGATGGAAGCATATGTTCTAGAACCTGAACATAGTTCTCTGCATTAATGGTGCCTTTCCAGACATGCAAGCTGCCCATGCCACAAGCACTCATGCAACCCCATACCATCAGTGATGCATTATTTCAGAATCAACATTAAAACAGAAAAAGGCTTGAAAGATGCCACTTTACATCTAAAGAATATAAAAAGTTTATTTTTTATATTAAGTTATAAACATCAATGAAATTTTTTCACCATATTCAAATTTTTGGAGATGCATGAATACGTCTGAGGCTATTTTCAGCAGCTTCACTACAGTGACTTTTCTCAGATTTGATGCTGAGAACTTTAATATTAATATGAGTTCATGTGATTGGAGGGACCAATGACAAATGATCATAGTTGGCACCTGTGATGAAGTGGTCCATTATCCTGCTAGAAATATTCAAATAAATGCAAAGCTTAGGAAAATTCCCAGCCAAAAGATGCTGCAGAAACTGATTGAACAGATCAAGCATTTTGTCCAGTTTTGATGTTCTTAGCTGATAGGAGAAGAGCCCAACATGATCTTCTGCTCTACAACATTCATCAGATGTTGTGCTTTCAGAGATGCTCTTCTACACACTGCAGATGTACATGCTTGTTATTTATATAAAAGGAATAGATTGCCAAATTATTTCTGTATGACCCTTCTTTTAAGTCCTTTTAATTAGCCGGAATAACTTTTCGTCTGACCTCTGGATTGACACCATACTGAGTCCACATAAGAAAGCTTACCAGCTGGTTTCCCACCTTTCAGCACTTCTTGTTGAATGCAGAATGTCCACACAGCTGCACCTGCAACATCAAATTGCACCACCCACTCACACATCCAGTAGTTCAGAATAGAATAAAAGAGGCTACACAAAGAGGAGACATGAAAAGAAAGACAGATTCCTTTCATGACCCTAACCTTGACCTCAAAGTGTGAGAATGAGCAGAGATGGCTGAAGGTTTTGTGGTAGAGCAGCTTCACTTCTGAGAGGGCTGTGTATTCAAATAAACAAATAAAATAAAATAATTATTATTTTTGAAAAGTTTAGATTTATTTTAGTTTATTAAACTCAATTTAATTTCTTCTCTGATGTCTACATAGAAGGCATTTGATTTTGATTGTAGTTTAAAATGCCTAGATGTAGTTTAACACACCCATTTATAACCCCATGATTTTATCTTTTCCTGAAACAAGCTGTTTGCCCTTTTATGGTGTGCTCATGAATAATATAATCTGACTGACTGCTATGAAGTCCACATTTAACATAAATTGCATACATAAAAATATTTATTTTCTCTTTTTGATCCAGAATCAGCAGTATTTACTCTTGGGGATCATTTTTAAATTTGTTCTTGTTTCCATTTTTTATGCTTTTGATGCTTATACAGTACCACGTCAAAGATTTGAATACTGTGAAAAAGTTCATCGTGGTTCATAATTTAACTCAAAAAGATAAACTCTTATATTTTATATTGAGATATTTAATGTAAAGTGACATGTCAAGCCTTCTTTTGTTGGGATTATATCTCCAGAATTTGAATATTTGATTTTGAGTATATTAAAAGTATCAACAATAAAACATAAAAAAGCTTTAAATAAGCCACTCTATATGTAATACATATAAAATATGACTGCTTATATATATATATATGTGTGTGTGACCCAGGTCAAAGTCTTTTTTTTTTTCAAACTTTGTTTTTTCACAAAAGTTTTGTTTTCGATCAAATATGCACTACGATAGATATCTGAGACTATTATCTATCATTTACAGCAATAAAACGGAGTGGCTAAGTTTTGTTGCTAATGTGAGTGACATGATATTGACACAATATCTTAATAAGTTTCCCAGTGACTTTGGCCTGGTGTTCCCTGGCAGGGTCACACACACACACACACACACACACACACACACACACACACACACACACACATATATATATATATATATATATATATATATATATATATATATATATATATAATTATTATTATTATTATTATTATTAATTATTATTATTATTTTATCAAAACCTTTTCTGGAGATACACAATGTGTAAAATGTGAGAAATGAAACCTCTTTGTTGGAGAAAATGAAGGAATGAGGAGCTGAGAAAAAATTCTGTGATTAGAAAGATACAAAAAAGATTTGCATGGTATGCAAGTGTGAGTGAGAGGAGACTGGTGAAGACAAAATCTGTTATGAATCCATGTTTGGTGTGAAGAGATTGTTTGACCTTGCATATCATCATCATATTTTTATGATGATACAGCATGAGTGCAAACAATGGTATGAAGTGAAAAAGCCAAATTGGGAGGAGAGCTGAGGAAAAACAGAGAGGAGAGAGAAGAGGTGCACAGCATGGAAGAGAAGTTTGAGAGAGGTGAGTGAAAAGCTGTTATGAACTGAATTGAATAATGTTGAGAGGACGTTTGTCCGTTTGTATGTAAAGTTTGGGGGTGGAGTCAAGACTGCTATGAAACCCTCATTTTGGAATCCTGTTTATGAGTGATTGGGAGTTTGAAGGATGAGACAACAGAATTTAAGGTCCACAGACGTTTTGAACTCTTCTTATTCAACTATGACAAAATAAGTAGAGTTTACCATTCTAGCACATGCATTATGTTTTTGTAAGGAGATGGCACTTTTTAATACTTGAAAATGGAATATATTTCAAGATAAAGCATCATCTGTGGAAGCAGAATCCCCTTATAGCTCATTTAATCTCCTCAGCTAATTATTGTTAGCAGCACAGCTTAAATATCTTAAGCACCTGCATCAATAAGAGCAGAAAGTGCTTTTTTTTATCCCCCAAACTCCCACACACTGCTTCTATCACTTCCTGTTTCAACCTGAACATCAACTTCATGGCCTATTTTGGGCAATTTATTTACATCCCACAGCATCTACATTTCACATTTTTACAGCTATTAAACTGCTTGTCTTTATTCTCTATTCTTCATACATCAACATATGTGGCTATTAATAGACAACCAAGGTCATACTGATGATAAACAGACTGAAAAAAAAAACACATTTAGGTATTTATCAGTCAGTGTGGTGCACAACCTATTTGTCTTGACTCATAAAAACATTTTTTAAAAACATTAAATTATGTACAAATTCACTTCATGTCCAGAACTTTGCAGACACGCTCTCTAAGGATGCAATCAGCTACGCTAAGGTGCACCCACTGCTGACACAGATATACAAGCTCGTCTAGTCTCTGTAGAGAAGTACTGCCAACAGGACTCTCAGGAGCAGATAAAAACATGAACTTATTGGTACCAAGTCTAATACCAGACTGGGTTAGAGGGGTATAAAGCCCCCCAGCATTGAGCTGTGGAGCAGTGGATCTGTGTTCTTTGCTCCAGAAAATACTGGGATGAGTTGGGGATGAGGTGGGACAGTGATCATCTAACATCCTAACCCTAACCTCGCTGAATGCAATCAAATCCTCACAGCAGCTCCAAAATCTAGTAGAAAGTCTTCCTTTACTCTGACAAATTCAGGATGAACTATTTTAATAGCCTTGATTTCAGAAGAAACAATGAATGAACAGGTGTTAGTTTTGTCCATCTAGTGTGTTTTCAATACATTGATGCCAATTAATCAATTAGCATACATAGCATACATCTCGTTAAGAGAATCTACTAAACTGAAACTAGAGTAATGTGTTGCGTTCAGCCTTCACTGATCTGAAAAACGTTACTAAGAACCTTGCAAAAGAAAGAAAAATCTCCTTAAAACTGCAGCAGTTTCTCCTAAAAAAAGATTAGATAGAAACACAAATGAGACTTTAGCTCTCATGCTGCTCAGACAACATTAGATTAGATTAAACTTTTTGCCAATGCGATTGGCACAAAATGGAATTTGACCTTCGCATTTAACCCATCCATGCAGTGAAACACACACACACACACACACCCCAGATAGCAAAATTATTCTGGTCCACATCTGGCCCTCATCCGTCATTTCCTTTGGCCCACTTGTCGCATGGAATTACGGCACTTGGGGGGACCACTTGCAATATGTGGGCCACATATCGGCCAAATGTAGGTAACACTGACATTTTTCTGCCAGAAATGGCCCACATCTGTTTTAGAACATTTTTGTAATATGTGGGCCACTGATGGCTCATATGTAGGTAACACTGTCATATCTCTGCCAGAAGTGGCCCACATCTATTATGGTACATGTGGGCCAAATGTTTATTTTCAGTATAAGGGCCACATTTGGCTCACATGCAGTTTGCCATGCCGACAGTGGGCCAGCAGGGCCATTTCTCAGCCAGAATTCGCCCACATCAGTATGTTATCTGGGACACACACACACACACACAAGGCTGTGAGAACATGTGCCCAAAGCAGTGGGCAGCCCTATCCACGGCACCCGGGGAGCAATTTGGGGTTAGGTGCCTTGCTCAAGGACACTTCAGTCATGACTTGCCCTTGGATCGAACCAACAACTTTCCAATCACAAGACCAGATCCCTAACTACCAGGCCACGGCTGCCCCCAGATATTCCTCCTGAAAAATATCTCACCGTTTCATTGTGTTTTAATAACTTTATGAGAGTTTGAGTGTCCAGACATTCCAGGATAAATGGCTTTAAACAAGGTGCTTATATAAAAAGGACAGATTAGTCTGACCAAATAATATCCAACCAACAGTGCCGGACTAGAGGACCAAAACAAACTGTGCAGCGACAGATGAGCTATTGTCTCTGACTTTACATCCACAAGGTGGACAGTGAGCTATTATAATATCTCTACCAGCTCTGCTGTGTCTGATCCACTCTTACCAGTGCAACACACTAACACACCACCACCACATCAGTGTCACTTCAGTGCTGAGAAGGATTCAAATAATAGCTGCTCTGTGGGGGTCCTGATTGAAGAACAGGATAAAGCAAAGTATACAGAGAAACAGATGAACTACAGTCTGTAATTGTACAACTTCAATGTGCACCTGTAGATAAAAAAAAACGTTTAGCTGACGTTTTGTATAGTAGTGTAGATGTTTCAACCTGTTAAAATGCAAGAATTTGCTAAAGAATTTACCAAGATATTTGACCTCTATTTAGCCACATGAGTGGTCTAGCAGTGACCATGCGAGCATTCATGTGGGAGACCAGGCATGACTTTCGGAGTATCGGCGAGGCATACTTGACATTCTTGTAAAATGAGATTCAGGGCAACAGAGGTAACCTGAAACTGAGTGACTTGTTATTAGACTAAAAGACAGGATTAGACTGGATTAACCGATTATGATCGGTTTGGCCTTCAGTAGTTGCCTCTTTACAGTCACTGTGTTTACATCCTGAACCGGTTGATACAGTTTTAACGGCTGAGTGGAGAGTTTTTCCTTTTTATGGCAGGAGTTCAGAGGTTGGGAGGAGTGGTCCACTGCTCAAGCTATTGTTGCCTTTCTTATCATCTCCCTCTCTTGCACGTGTGCCGTTTAGCTTCCTCATTTGACTAACTGAAACGGCTGCCAGCTTAACGTCTTCCCCATTCCTCAACTTGTTATTATTCAATCACTATTCTTTAAACAAAGAGGAGAAAATAATAGCAAAGATGTCATTCCCCTCCACGCAGGCTCCTCGTGTTCTCTACTTGTCCAATAAATGTCATGGCTAATATGATACTTCAGTATTTGTGCTTGAGTTACTCAGTAACCTGGGCCGAGCGGCAGTTGCTATCAGCAGTCGTTGGCATTCTTTACACTTCCAGCTCAGGTCGTCATA
>BRDA01058201.1:1687-19937 GCA_036984385.1 Crenuchus spilurus
TATATATATATATATATATATATATATATATATATATGTCACTCCTTTTATTCATAAACTTGTGGGACACTTAAAGGTTCAAGAGGGTGAATCTTTAGTACCTCCCCAGACTTTACAAGTAGAATCCACGTACAGATGACACTCTCTATATTAGATTTTCTGTTTTAGGCCTTTAGTGTTACACACTAAAAAATTATTATACACACAATGACGACGTTTATTCATAAACTTGTGGACGGTTAGTCGTTTGTAAGACCGAGAGTTTGTGGACAATCAGGCGGAGATTTTTCAGGTGGAGGTCAAGTGAATAATAAGATTTAATCTTCGTGAATAAACTCCAGCTATCGACGTATTTCCGTGGTATATATATATATATATATATATATATATATATATATATATAGGTAGAATTAGAGCTGGGCGATATGGCCGAAAAGTTTATCATGATAAATTTTTCTATATTGATCATTCTTGATAATTATCACGATATTAAATTTTCTAGCACTGTCATTGTTTTTAAACATATGTCTAAAAAGATCAGACAAAATACATTAAATGTTTTTTTTTCATATTTAAATGTTTATTGCCAGAACATAACATTCTAGGGTCCGGCTGGATGCGTTGAAAGGATGGACGAGAAAGATGTTTGCAGTCATCGCTTTATTGTTGAAACTTACAATGATTACAGTCGCCCACAGCCACTACAAAATCACAACAGGCTAAAAAGCCAACAAGCTAACAGGCTAAAGCTAGCACTAGTGCTGAACACACTCACACAGTGAGCCCCCCCTCCTTCTCCTTCTCTCTCATATACACACACATACAGCAACACCAATCACACGCTTGTCAAATACCTTAAACACAACAGTGCATGTTGGCTACGCTGGTGAGGAGGAGCTAACAACCAGCAGTAATAGACTTCTGAACTCACTGTCAAGGTGCTTAGATGTGAAATGAGAGCAACCGTTAATGTTTATCCAATTCTATTGTCCCAGCTTATCATCGTCATCAGGTGAAAAATTATCGTGAAACAAATAGATATCATTTTTATCACCCAGCACTATGTAGAATTGAAACATATATTTAGATATTTGTGAGAGGAGCTTAAATAAGCAGAGGCACATTTTTAGTGCAAGTCAGAGCCCAAATGTTTATTTATTTATTTATTTTTCCAAATTCATGCAATCTGCCATTCATATGATAATAACATGGTAATTCCGCACATGCCAGTGGAGGATGAGCAGCTGAGGAATGTGTGAAAATACCCATTTGCTCTCTATGAACAAAGACCTCTCACCTCAAACCTATCTCATGAATATTCAACATAGGAATAACTGAATGAGTGAAACAGTGTCACCTCACATTAGTTAAGCTTTATAAATAAAACCACATACAATGTCTAAACAATATAATGAGCAGTGTATAGCCAACACCTCTGTTTATTCAGTTCTGAGCTCAAAAGTCTTGGCTAGAAATGTTTAGAGTGTTTTTCACAATATATCAGCACATCTGAAAACAGGTTTTTGGAAAGTCTAAATTTAGAGCAGATTTAATCAAAATACAGCTTTATGACACTCTTACTGTTTTAACACTGTTGTTGCTGAGTTTGTGCTGAACAAAAGCCCGTGTAACACTTAATAGGGGAATAATTGTTTTAGATGAGTGTAATTTGTAAAAAAAGTCAAGGCATGTCAGACTACATCAGAGTGTCTGAAACCCCCTCAGACTCCAGAAGAAATAATTCACCCAGAATCATTTTCATGTTTTTGTCCAAATAATCAGAGATTCAATGGAGCAATCATGACATATTTTCAGACCATGTTTTGCATTTTAGTTTAGAACTGCAACTCTGAAAATACATCAAGAAACATTCTCTCAGCACAACTACAGACAGAATTTAGTTAAGATCTCAGAGACTATTTAGTGTGATTTTAGACATAGTATGACTTACTGTGAGCTATAAAAATGAATAGCTTCACTGACACAGTGAGCTATATCAGACTACTGCAGGGACGGGATAAGATTTTAGATTAGATTTTACTGTATTCATGAGTCATTGTCACTAAAACTGATGGTTGATTAGTACTTCCTTGACTCTCGTTTTCTCTACTCAGTTAATAAATGAGAATTTAAGAACATTTTACTGTTTTAAATTCAATGTAACCAATAGAAATAGAGCTTGATTTCACTTTTTTGTATTTTTCCAAGTTGTAATGTTGCACTTGTAGAAACATATAAAAACAAATAAACCAAACAAAAACAACACAGTCCTGGTCAGAACCCTATGTATTGTAAAATTTCATGACCCAGCCTGTTGGATTATATGTATAACAAGAGGTACAATATTTTTAATTGAATAATTAGATATATACAGTAACTGAAGATATACAGTTCTAATTATATATTAAACATGTTGTTTATGAAATCTGCTTTGTACATAAACTTTCCAACAAACATTCACAGATTATTTTATTTTAAATTAATTTTTCTTTTTTTGGGGGGGAGGAAATTTACGTAGACCAAGATGACTGTTCCTTTAAAAAGCTTGGAACATGCTGATAACACTATCAAAATATTCTGATAGTGTAATTGACACAACTTGAGTTAATTGGAGGTGTACCGGTTACAGTATTCTTTGCATAACATCATGAGAAAATCAAAAGAAATCAGACAAGACATCAGAAAAATAATTGTGGACCTCAAATGGTAACAATAGGACAATACAACTAACATATAAGGAGACCCAGTAAGGAAAGATGTTTTGTTTCTTAGAGATGAACAAACATTGGTGTGAAAATAAATAAAATAATGCAAGACCAAAAGCTTTGTGAAGATGCTGTATATCAACAGTAAAACGTGTCCTATTTAAACATGACCTGAAAGGCTGTTCTGCAAGGAAACCAGTGCTCAAAAACCACCATGGTAACATACGAGAAATTTTCTCTGGTCTGATTAAACCAATGTACAATATGTATGCAGGAAAAAGAAGGAGGCTTGAATACCAGAGATCACCTCCCCATCTGTGAAGCGTTGGGCTGGCAGCATTATGTTATAAGAGTGTGTTGCTGCAGGAAAGACTAATAGTATCATTATTAGGAAGGAAAATTATATGAATATATTGAAGCGAAAGCATGGGTGCACATGGGTCTTCCAAATGGACAGTGAGCCCAAGCAAACTTCCATAGTTGTGGCAAAATAATTTAAGGACAACAAAGTGAATGTAGTGATCTGGCCATTTGAGTGCCCTGTCCTCAATCCTATAGAACATTTATGGGCAGAACTGTGTGGGAGCAAGGAAGCCTACAAACCTGACTCAATTACACCAGTTCTGTCAGAAGGAATGGGCCAAGCTTAAACACATGCAAATGTTATTCTACTTTCAACTTGGAACAGCTACACTTACAAAATTTAACCATAACATTCAAACCACTTTCTTGTATTTACATGTGTTGTCCATTTTCAGCTCCACTTACAATGTAAGTGCACTTCTACTTCTTCAATGATCGTGACCCCCACAGGAATTATTTGGGTGGTGGATCATTCTCAGCACTGCAGTGAAACTGTAGTGGTGGTGGCATGGTAGTACTTCATCAGTAGTCACAGAATGCTACCTACAGGACACTGTTGTCTGGATATTTTTAGCTGGTGAACTGTTCTCAGTCCAATAGTGGCATTGAAGTGTTTAACAACTGATCTGTTTGTACTAGTGAAACACACACTAACCACCACCACGTTAGTTGTACTGCATTGCTGAGAATGATCCACCACCCAAATAATATGTTATGTAATTGTAAAACTGCAAAGTGCACCTAAAGTTATATGATACGTGGAGCTGATAAAATGGACAATGAATTGTATAAACAAGGAGGCTAATTGTTATGGCTAATCAGTGTAGGCATTGTTAGAGAAGAACTAGGACAGAGCAAATCATTGTGCACTTCTCTAAAAGAGGCACATCCAAATATATAGATGACATACACTACTCTCAAGCATAATACATTAAACTGTTCTCAAAAGCCATGAAATAACACTATGTTTCAATCTTAGATTTAAAAAGGGTTGTTGTAGTGTGTCTAAGGTCAATAGCTCACACTGGTAATTAACTGTTGCATTGAATCAGGTGTGTATGAGCAGAGAAACTGCCAAACTGCACTGGACATCAGTTCTCCAGGACTGTGGTTGCAGTCCCATGGTCTTGGTGAGAGGAATTAAAAGAGAGATAAATTCTCTATCAAAAATTACTCCAAGATTTTTGTTAAGTTAATTTGCTTGAGACAAATATAAGTATTTCTGTTTTACTATAAATTTAGTTGTAGAATTATTGGACTTCCTCTTTTAAATCTTCATGAGACTCACCGAGTCTCTTCAAGGAGTGCTGATTTTCGGACCACAAGAACAGTCATCAGCATAATGAAGCGAGAGGTTGTATTTATGTAGTAACATATACATTATATAGAGAATATAAAATGGGTCCTAAAATGGCCCCTTAGGGTACTTTGAAACTCATTGTATAAAAATGTTGGTACACTTTCAAAGATTCCAGTAATAACTGACATATGTAATTTGTTCATTCATTGGAACCTTTGGAATACCAGACAATATGAGAGCAGCAAGATTTTTTTTGTGTGTTTTCAGTAATGGAATTCTCTTTGTTAATATAAACAAATTTAGACACACACTCAAAAGAAGCTAGGACAGGCAGATTACCACTAGATCACATCACCTTTTCTTTTAATTATGCTTTTTAATCATTCAGGACCTAAAGATGCAAATTGTTGCAGTTTTGCTATTTACATTTTTTGCCTATTCTTGCTTTATACAAGACTCGAGCTGCTCAACAGTCTGTGGTTGCTGTTGCCTGATTCTCCTCTTTATGATGTTAAGTACATTTACAATAGGAGACAGATCTGGACTGCAGGCAGGCCAGTCAAGCACACACACACACACACACACACACACACACAATGTCTACAAAGCCATTCTGTTGTAACTCATCTGGAATATTGCGTGGCATTGTCCTGCAGACTTACTGGGAAAAGATGTCTTGATGGTAGCATATGTCTCTCCAAAATACCCCTATATGCATCAAAGGAACCTTCACATATATGCAGATCACCTATGCATTCATATATGCTGTTTTTTTTCACCTTTCATTGGTAAATTGGTAAAGTCTGGATGGTCTTTTTTTATCTTTGACATCTGCGCATAGAACTCACCAGTGTTTCTGCACAAAATTAAAGAAATGGCTTCCTCTTTGTAAAATAGAAGGTCAGTTTGTATTTTTGTGGGATGTATTAAGTGACAGCAGTGATTTCCACACTCTGCCTTCATGCACTGAGATTTCCCTGACTCACTGAATCTTTTCATGAATTGTTTCATGATATTATAAAATGTAGATAGTGAAAGAGTTTGGCACAAAATGGCATCTCACAACTCATTCTTTCGTACAAACACTAATGCTTTGTTTTTATAATTATAATTAATCTTGATGGCGTCATCTGCTGCCAGTTAAGTTGTTAATTGTGGAGCCTTCCAGAACACTTGTCACTTGTACAACCTTTTCTTATTTTGCCTGTCTCAACTTTTTTTGAACGTGGTGGAGAAATCAACTACTAAAATTGTTTATATTTAACAAATAGTGTTCAGTTTGTCACTGAAAACACTGAACATCTTTTTTTGTTCTTTTGTGTAAATGGTCAGTTGTCATCTCATGTCACATGCCATCATGGCTTTACAATGGTAGGCTGCACAGAGGAGTCACTTCTCTCCAATGCCTGAATATGTCTTTCTTCCTCTTTCTTCAGTGTCCAGGCTTCATATCCATATGTAGCTACTGGCCAGACCAAGACTTTCATCATTCTTAGTTTGGTGTTGGTGTTAACTGACTTGCTTTTCCACATCTTTGTCAATTTGACCATCACCAACATGCCCATGGCCATTGTTGACTTCACTTCACTGGCACAGTCTGCAGCTTTTGCTACTCTGCATCCCAAATATCTGTTGTATTATATATGATAATATATATGTTGCTCCAAACTTCTTTTTCCACACTTTCACTGTGATCTTCAGTATATCTTCAGTGTTTGTTTTTAGCACTGATCTGCAGGCACAGCTTTCTCAGTGTGACCCACCAGCTCGTGTAATTCTTTTGATGTGGCTGATAAAATGATGTCATCGGCATATCTGAGATTGTTATGGTCAATTGAATTAATAAATTACAGATTTAAGTTTGTATTGCATCATCACTTTTGTTGGGGTGGATGGAGTTTATAGATGGGAAAGACATTTTGTTGGCTATGTTAAAAGGTTCTGATATCCAGTATGTAATGAACCAATTAAGTGCTATAGGACATAGCACTTGATATCAGCACAGTGCTTGAAACACTTAATGAGTATAGCATGGTCCACCATGTCAAAAGTCAAAGAACTGTCAGAATCAACAAAAAACTAATCATTGGTCACTTTTAAGAGTACAGTTTCTGTATTATTTAGTAATCTATGACCCTGAAAAACATTTTTATGAGGGCCACAAAACTCTAGTTGGCATTTTTTTCAGGATAACAAAGAATATTTTACAGCTTGTGTTTTCCATCTGCTCTCTGCCCTTCTACAGTCCTTCCTAAGAATACAACTTTCATCATTCAGCCAAGGCTGACTACTCAGCCTAGGATATCTAACTTTACATGGAGCACTAAGGTCAAGAATAGCTGTTCATGAAGAATGAATCAAGTTCACTAATTTCTGTGCTGCCCAAGAAAAAGTGATACCAAGAAGGATCTAACATAACAGATCCACCAAATGTCTGATTGTATTGGTTTCAGTGGAGTTTATTTGACTGAATTAATCTGTGTAATGTCACATACTCGATCTTGTAGATGATTAAGATAAATGGGTGGAACAAATTCTTAGGAATGTAAATAAACATCAGACCCACTGTTACAATGTTTAATAATTTTCACCACATTTTTGACTCCATTAGCTCTGCTACAGACTGTCTGTAGTAACAGTTTGTCATTAATCTTTTCTAAATTGTCTGATAACCGAAACTAACAATAATGATAGAAATAATGTAAATTCATTTAATCTGTTCCAGACACTCCACAATATTAACAAAAGCACATTTTATATGGAATAACTGTAGTTTTATACACAGAACACAATGAGAAATAAAAACATTAATGAAATGGATAAATGAACATTTAACATCACTCATACAGGTTTACACTCTGTTTTAGAGCATGCTGGTGTGGTTCAGGTTTTTCAGGTGGTAGTGCTGCACACTGTTACTTTAGTGTGACATTTTGAGTGTCATCAATGAAAAACAATGAGAACCAAAGCTAGAGAATTGACGAGAACCAAAGCCAGATAATCGACGACAACCAAAGCCAGAGGAACAATGAGAACCTAAGCCAGAGAAATGATGAGAACCAAAGCCAGAGAATTGACGAGAGCCAAAGCTGGAAAAACGACAACCAAAGCCAGAGAAACAATGAGAAACAAAGCCACAGAAATGATGAGAATCAAAGCCAGAAGATCGACGAGAACCAAAGCCAGAAACACGATGAGAACCAAAGCAAGAGAAACAAAGAGAACCTAAGCCAGAGAAATTATGAGAACCTAAGCCAGAGAAATGATGAGAACCAAAGCCAGAGAATTGACGAGAACCATAGCCAGAAAAACGACAAGAACCAAAGCCACAGAAATGATGAGAACCAAAGCCAGAAAATCGACGAGAAACAAATCCACAAAAACAACAACCAAAGCCAGAGAAACAATGACAACCAAAGAAAGAAAAACGACAAAAACCAAAACCAGAGAATTGCCGAGAACCAAAGCCAGAGAATCGACGAGAACCAAAGCCAGAAAAACGATGACAACCAAAGCCAGAAAAACTATGACAACCAAAGCCAGAGAAATTATAAGAACCAAAGCCAGAGAAACGACGACAACCAAAGCCAGAGAAACAATGACAAACAAAACCAGAGAAATGCTGATAAACAAAACAAGAGAAACAATGAGAACCAAAGCCAGAAAAACAACAACCAAAGCCAGAGAAACAACGAGAACCAAAGCCACAGAAATGATGAGAATCAAAGCCAGAAGATTGACGAGAACCAAAGCCAGAAAATCGACGAGAACCAAAGCCACAAAAACAACAACAACCAAAGCCAGAGCAAAAATGACAACCAAAGCCAGAAAAACGACAAAAACCAAAGCCAGAGAATTGCCGAGAACCAAAGCCAGAGAAACGATGAGAAACAAAGCCAGAGAAACGATGGGTCCCCAAGCCAGGGAAATTATAAGAACCAAAGCCAGAGAAACGACGACAACTAAAGCCAGAGAAACAATGACAAACAAAACCAGAGAAATGCTGATAAACAAAACAAGAGAAACAATGAGAACCAAAGCCAGTGAAACGACGAGAACCCAAGCCAGAGAAATGACAAGAAACGTGTGTGAGTGAAGAACATGTGAATGGATGCTTTGTTTTCGCCAGGTGGATGAATGATAACTGGGACAAAATTTCCCCCCAAAAAAGTTGATGATAACTGAAATGTATAATAAATAAGGCAAACAGTAACTGAGGTTTCACTGTACAAAGATTTGATAGCAAACATTCTGTAAATATACTCTGAAGAAATATTTGAAAACTAGTTTGAATTCCATTTCTACAATATTGTGTAGATGTTCCCAGTGATGATGAACATTGAGAAGTAGAGCTAGCATACATCTTGCATGGCACTAGCTTTGACTTTAAAGTAATTAAATATAATTATTAATAATATCATTTGATTATGCTGTAATGCAGTAGTAATGCCTTCTAATAGAAAAATATTTTATTTCTAGCTGGGTAACCTCTTCATCTTACTTTTACTGGGTAATATTACATTGAAGTAAATGCAAAGCATCAAACATTTCTGTATATGCACAGACATTTGTAATGGGAATAGATTATTCATAACTTTAATGCCTAATGTGTAATAATGTTTACAGCTGATTGTGTATTTTTATATAGCTCATTGTACATTCAAAGTAATTTTCTGCATTTCTGTATCTTCATAGCCCACAACAACAACAACAAGAATTTGAACTAGTTAGAAAGTTCTGGCTAGATATATCAAAGTAGTATTCATCATATTTCCATATCATTTCTGAGTACTCCATCTAATAAAACACAACCCCTGGGTACAGACCCTTTAAAAAGCATATGAGAAGGCCGTAATGCAGCATACACTGCATATTGAATCTCTCACGCTTATGGCCATCTCTTGAGTATGGCTTTTCTGAACTCCTGACCTGCAGACTTATGGTGAATGACACTGACTTCACCCTGCCAGCCTCTGTGACCTCCAGCAGTGCAGCACCACCTCCTGGGACATCCACTCCTCATTTTCATTAGGAACGCAGGGGCTGAAAGCTCTCTAATTGGTTGGGCTGATGGAGGGAGGCGCTCTCGATTCAGAGGAATCACTAGGCAAACGTGTTCAGGGTCCCGCGTGAGAGCGAGAGGCGAGGAGCTTTTAAGTCTCAGAGCAATTTAAGAAGCAAGTTGAGCCTAGCTGGGTCTGGATAACAGATGACTTCGCCACTGCTTTCCCAGACACCTATTAGCTGCCTTCCTTCTCTCCCTACTTCTCTCTCTCTCTGCTCTCTCCCCATCCCTCACTCTCTCTGCCTCCCTGCAAAAGCAATATGAGTCACAGCGAGGTAATTAAGAAACAATGTGAAAGACATGAAGCCCCCTCGACATATCCATCATGAAGCTTTGTTCCCTCCCCCTGCACTCTCCTCATCTTTCTTCTCTCTTTATCTCTCTCTCTCTCTCTCTCTCTCTCTCTCTCTCTCTCTCTCTCTCTCTCTATCTATCTCTCTCTCTCTCTCTCTCTCTCTCTCTCTCTCTCTCTCTCTCTCATGCTCTCTCTCTACCCTGTCCTCTACAGAGCATTTGCTAGTTTTTTTTTTCTTTTTTTTTTTTCGTTTTGTATATACAGCATTAGCTGCACTCTGGCCTGATTGATAAAGTGTCCTGCTAAAATCGTACATCACCCTTAGCTGCAGGACTCCCCTTCTGGCCTTCTGTGTTTATGGGAAAAAGTGTTTGTGCAGGGGTCTCGCTCAAACATGATAGTAACACACTCACCATGTTTTTTACCATTACACAGCTGTCTGGAAGGTGCAGAATAAAAATCTCTCATCCACTTGCCTGGTGGCTTTTCTCTTTTGCAGTTTTTTCCCATTATTACAGATCAAAATTTTGTAGCTATATCTTAAATGAACAACAGAAAAATGCTTGAGGGTGCCCATCAATTTTCCCACAAATACTTGAGAAGCTAGATGTGAATTTATTTTTTCTTGAATAAGCAAAAAATACCTTATTGATTGTTTTCATTACTGCTTAGTTCTATTTCCAAGTAGCTATTCCAGTCTCGTTATTATGTATGAGAGCGTATATTCTCTATGTTCCATATACACTACCACCCAAAGGTTTGGGGTAACCCAAAACACATATTTTTAATTAAGAAGATAATTATAGTGGAACCTATCGGAACAACCTTTGGCGTGCCCACGTGACTCGCTGTTAATTTCACAAAAACAAAGCATCCACCCACGCGTTCACCCATGCATTGTTCATTTTGGTTGTTTCTCGTTGTTTCTCTGGCTATGTTGTCTCTTAGTTTCTGTTGATAATTCTCAAGACAAACTAAAACACACAACACTAAAATGATACCCATCATCTGAAAGTGGGTGTGAACACAGATACAGTAGCTGCTGAGAATGGGTGTACAAATCAAATGCTGCCAGCTGGATCACACTGGCACTCTCTAAAACAGAGCGTAAACCCAAAAGAGTGAGGGTAAATGTTCATTTATCCATTTCATTAGTGTTTTGTATTTATTTCTCATTGTGTTCTGTATGTAAAACTGTAGTTATTCTATATAAAATTTATTTTTGTTCATATTTTGGAGTGTCAATAACAGATTAATTGGATTTATTTGTTATGGGAAATATTGCTTATTCATTTGTTTCAGTTATCATCAGACACGTTAGAACAGATTATTGACCAAAACTGAGGTTGCACTGTATATGAATCTGATAAAATCTACAAGTGCTGCTGCTGCACCAGATACTCCTCAATGGTAGAAAGTTGAGTTAGCACACTTTCACTGCATCTTTAGCTCAGTTTTGGCATTGGCAGTGAGCTTATAGGCTTTATTACAGCTGTTTACTTTCCACAAGTGTTCAGCACATATTTTGTGAAACGCATAAGAGGAGTTTGGAATTTATTGGATACATATTAGAACATATTAGTTCATATAATAAACCTTAATAACTATTTTTGCACTAGAATAGAAGATATTTGTTACACAATAAGCACTCTGGGATAGGAGATATGTACAAGGATGCAAATTATCTAGTACATTAATGCAGTGAGTTAACATTAACTCTAACTCAAAAAAGACCCATTATATTCCTACATCCCATGATACATTGTGCAAAACTTCTGCTAAACTGTATTGAAGTGTAAGGCCTACAAGCTCACTGTCAGTCAACACCAGAATTGAGCTATAAAATAATGACACTGCCCTACCTCACCATTCTGTAGAAAATGACATTTTGAACAGATAGTAAAACTAATTATTTTTTTCCTGAAATAAAAGTATGAAATGTTTAAACTTTTTAGCTTTAGTGTCTGTAGAAGCTCTGCAGCTAGTTGTGATGTATACCAGTATTTTGCTCAGCAGTTATTTGGTCAGAAACAGATTCATGTTTTATGGGATAGATGGTGGCTAAAGTTTGTAATTGTATATTTATTTAGTGAACTTATAAAATAAACTTCAAAAAGTAATCAGTGAGTGAAAGTATACGATAGGTGTTACTAATAAAGTAGACAGTTAGTGCTTTATTGCAAAGGCCTGGAGAAAAAGCAATAACTATGTGAATAACCTGACCTAACTGATATATATGCTAGAGAAAAAAAAGCATTGCTTTCACCAAACTTGAAGAGCAATAGACTCAATTCTGCATCCCCTATAAGAAACTGCCATGCCTCTTCTTTTCTATAGCCATATCAGCTGAAGCATTAAGATCTCCATCACTTTGAAGAGCTTTACCACTCCTCTCTTTCTCTCTTTCTCTTCGCTAGCCTCAGTAGCATCATTCAGCAGCCTCCATTGAAATTCCCTTCACTCAGCAACCCAACGCCTTGTCACAAACCATTAGTACTGATGCAATAGAAAACAACAAACAAAGCCAGAGCGGGCCACAGAGAAAATTAAACTGTACAAATGTAAATGGATGTGGAACAAGGAGAGTATTAAAGCAGTTTGCAGATGAGAGAGAGAGTGTGAGAGAGAATGAGAGGGCTGGAGATTTCAGCATTAATAATGGTGCTAGACAATAGCATGGCAAAATGGAGTGCATATGGAATTTTCTTTAAAAGCTTTTAAATGCCAGTTTGCTGCATAGAACTGCACTCAAAATCTGCACTCAAGACAATACACAGTGTCTTAGAACAGATTACATAAAGAGCTAAGATAACCAAACAGTGGCATGCAAAAATAGGGCATCCTTATCCAAAATATGTATTACTGTAAATAGCTAAGTGAGTAAAATATTACCTAATTTCCAAAAGCCATTTAGATTAAGGCAAGTTTATGGTTTTTATGTGTTATTTTTTCCAATTTCTCTTTTATTTTTACAGATTCAAAACAACACAAAAAGGAAAAGGACCCAAAGTTTGGTCACCCATCCTCTTCACTACTTATTAATAGCCTCTTTGGCAAATATCTTAACCTATACATGTTTTTTGTGGCCAGCTTAAAGTCTGTGCATTCTTCTTGTGGAGAAGCAAAAGGCTTTGAGATCTGTAAGCTTTGTGCACTGTCTTGCATACACTGCTCTTTTGAGACATATTCATATATTTTCAGTGGTGTTTAGGTCAGAGGACTGTGAAGGAGGTCTACGAGCTATCTATGAATTATGAATTAAACATACCAGGAGGTAATCTATGAATTCATTCTTACTTGTGCAATACAACTCTCATGATTGATACACGCCCATGCTTAAGAAATGAAGAAAGGTATTTTGCTCCAAACATTGCAGCCAATGAGTTTATTTAAAATCATAAGCCCACAGGATGTGTTTTTAAGATGCTAAATATTGTTTAGCAAACTTCTAACATTGAATTCTGTGAAGATGCAGGAACGTTTTTTCTTCTGATGAGCCGTCTATAAGGTCATATTTGTGTAGTTGTGACTGCAGCAGAACAGAGTACCACCATTCCAGAGACTGCTAAGGCTGTTTTACTGAAGGGGTTTTTCAGTCCTGTTAGCAGTTCTGTCTGAAAGTGTTCTTGCTCTTCTAGACCTCCATCATTCCTGTAAACTGACATTTCTTTATTACATTATGATGTGAGGGAACAGCTAATTAAATGTTTTGCTTTGTATCTTCTTACAGCTCTCTCCTGCTTTGTGGGCATCATTTGTCATCATCATTGTTGGCATCATTAATCATTTATTGCATTCAGCTCCTTATAGGAGCCAATTACATCAAGTGTATATTACAATGGCAATGATCAGACACAAACACTGTTGACTATTTTTCTACCTTTCAGATGTAATATGTTCCTTTGTTTTTCATGTGTTTATAATTTGTCTAAAAATGACTCAAACAACTGAGTAAAAACTACAGTTACATTTTTTGTGATTATAGTGGACTTTCTGTAAATCCATACTGTGTGACTTTATGAATTTGTTCAACAAAAAATTTTTTTGTTAACCTAGATTAACCTAAATATTTATATATTTAATTTGTAATGATGTGGCCACATGGAGTAATGGGCTAAAATAAATGATTTAAGCATTTACTAGTGTACGTTTTATTTTCAGATTGAACCCCCACTAGGAAGTTAAATAATAATAATAATAATGATAATAATACATTTTATTTGATGGCGCCTTTATGACACTCAAGGTCACCTTACATAAGATAGATAAAATATGACATAGTAATAATAATAAAACATAGAACAGAAAATGATACTCAAGAATACAATTAATATTGAAATAAATAAAATAAAATTAAATGGCACAGTGCATAATCATTCTTCTTGACCTCTCACCCTCCGCCCTGAAGATGAACTGCTGGAATCTGTTAAAAAGTGCTGGTAATTGTCAGATATAAAAAATTTTCATTCCATATGCAGCATTAGCTTATTTCTCAGTTTCTTCACTCTGCTGTTTCTCACCATAGCATGGAACATGTATTGAAATAATAAATAAGACTAGGCCTACATCCTCAGGTGAAAAATCTTATTGCACCTCTTCACTGTATTCACCTGTAAAAATATAGTATAGGAATGTCTTCTACCAGGTCCCCTTGCCAGCATGTCTTCTACCAGGTGTTTTATTTCTCCAGCTACTCTTTTTTTTCTTCTCTCCATACGCCTCCCCATACTCACAGCAGCTGTGCAGTTGCAGGTGTATCCTTGTATTTTTGCCACTTCCCTATGGGTCACAGGCCTGGGTTCCCTGGATAAGGAGAAACGGTGCGTGTGGTGGTGTGATTGTGTGTGGCTTTATTTTCAGCCCCTCATGGGATCTCCATCTGGCTAGATTCTCTCTCTTTCCCTCTTTAGCTCACTGTCTTTCTTTCTCTCTCAATTTAACTTCATCTAGTAGGCTTTACTAGCATTGACACATTTGGCTACAGAAGTGCCACAGCATCGCCAAAATACCTCATATTCAGAAATTCCTGGATGTGGGTGTAGAAGAACAATGTCTGAGCAATGTTCTACAGTAGATGTATTTGTTCCTCTGTGTGCATTTCTTATACATGTATGTGGTGCTATTTGTAGTGCTATTTGAATGTGTCTTTCACTGCCTTGTGGCAGATACACATATATTGTCATGCCAAGGGATTGTTTGCCTTCATTTCACAGCAAAAGTCACACTGACAATATGGAGAGTATTACTTGGTCAGGAATGGGGATGTAGTCTTTATTTTTGACAGCATTACTGGCACAGTCTCCTCTCTTTTGGGAACAGATTTCCAATTTTAAAGCCACATTTATAAGTGTAGCCACCACTCACAGACATCTCCAGGAAAGGGGCAACAACAGCTTAATATCAAGCCACTCCTGAATCAAAGAAAACATCAGAGACATCATCTCACCTCGGCTAAGGAGGTGGTTGCTCAGTGGTCCAAAGTCCTCTTTTCAGATGAAAATCTATTTTATTTGGTAATCAACCTCCTAGAATCTGGAGGAAGAGCGGAGAGACACACAATCCAAGGTGTCTGAAGTCCAGTGTGAAGTTTCTGTGCAGTCTGTGATGATAAGCAGTGCCACGTCATCTGCTGGTGCTGGTCTACTGTGTTTTAGCAAATCCAAAGTCAACACAGCATCTACCAGGACATTTTTGAGATTTATGCTTCTGCTGGAAAGGTTTATGGAGAGGCTGATTTTCTTTTCCAGCAGGGCAAAGTTGTGCCCAAAGTGCCAAAACTACTACCAAATGCTTTTCTGACCTTATACTGTGCTTGATTAGCCAACCAACTCTCCAAACCTGAACCCCATAGAGAATATTTTGGATATTGTCATGAAGAAGAACAGAGACTCCTGACCCAGCAATACAGACATGCTGAAGGCCACTATCACAGCAACTTGGGCTTGAATAACATTTCAGCTGTGCCACAAGCTGATTGCCTCCATGCCACACTGACGTAGTAATTTGTAGTAAAGGAGCCCCATCCAAGTGCATAAGTGAACATGCTTGTCAGAAGTTGGGCACTGTATTGAATATTTTTTTCTGTTTCTTATTATATATTCAAATAATTTGAGATATGAGATACTAGATTTTTGATTTTCATAAAACTAAAGCAAAAGTAAAACAAAAAAGCTTTAAATATGTCAGTTTACATGTATGTTATAATAAGCTTTTAATGATATTCACATTTTTGATATGCACTAGTAGTTACAGTCAGGTTTTTTCAGTGGGTGCCACATTTGGGAAAATATTTAATACAGTTTAATAAGCCTAATACTTGAAGAAAAGTTTGTTGACGTTACCACATATGCTAAAGTAGGTTAGCTAGCTATGTGATTGTCAGTTTTGCTGTGGCCAGGAGGAGAGAGGACTCAACATGGATTTCCAAAACAACAGATAATGATAACTGAGTTTAAGAAACAAAACAAAGACTGAGGCAGTGAAATAAAAAAACAAACACTGAACTATGGCTATGACTGAACTATGACACAAAACATGATATAAGATACAAGACATAAGAAGGGACAGGGCTGTGAGCAGAGAAGACATTATCGAGACAGGATGATATGACAAGGGTGTAAACAAAAGAGCACGTGGAGACAAGACAGGACATGGCAAATGTAAATAAACAAGGCACGTGGACAGAGGTCAGGGATGAGGTGGTGAGGAGGTGAGCAAGGTTACGGTAACATAATGCTTTAAAATTGCTGCAGCTGTGCCAGTAAAAGCTGAAAAAATGCAACAACAGTTATTTAGGCTACCAAAAAGTAGTGACAGTGAAGACTGACTGCTTTATGGTATTATTGTGAAAACTGGCCAAAAAAAAATTACCACAAAACATTATAGAACTGTGCTTTGGTGAGAAAAAAAAAGAATATGAAGCTCTAAATGTGGAGGGAATGACTGTATATACAGTACATGTCATGATAGTTTGTTGCAACCTTTGCAATAAACAGTGATTTTTCATTTTTGTGCAAAATATTCAGCTCAGCTCTGTTTGCTGTTCACCAAATCAAAAGTGCTGGAGCTCTATCCTTTGCACTTCCACCAAATTTTACCTCTGTGATGCTGTGTAAACCAAAACTCCCAGAAGCATCACTGGATGAACGTAGAAGGGCAAATATCCACCAAAATTAATTTGACTTGATTCTCTAGTGATGGAGCCCTGTGCTAAAACACCTCAAGTCCAATTACATTAATGCCAGCACTGTGTGAGCATCTAAATTTAATACAAGTACGCTTCCATGCAGTTTAAATCATTTCTTAAACTTTTTTTTAAGAAGTATAAACTTCTGTATGGACGATGGCTTCTGGTTGGACTAACTACTTTTGCCTATTGAGCTGTTTATGCATGTACATTTCCTACTTTCTGTGCAGGTTCAGCACAATCAGAGAGATCATCAGCACAATTTTGAGAATCAGCACAATTTTGATTTCATTTTACACAGTGTTGAGTTACATGTCTCCTTCAAATTAATAGTTATTTGGTGTCTGGGTTATCTCACAAATGTTAGGCCTGGTTATATATCTCCAGCAGGTCCAGGACATCCACACAAAGCAGGAATTAGAGTCATCCAATGAACAGATGCTCACAAATAGTGGCCAACTCATTAGTATAAATGTTGAACAGTGTTGGCATCTCGCTCCGTAGTGTTTATGTACATGAATGTGATATTTTATATCCCCTACAGCACTGTGTTGTGCCAAACGAAACAAATGTATTATTTAAACTGTAAAACATTATATAAATAAGAAATGTATGAATTTTCTTTGTTTTGTTAACATGTCAGTGACAATGTGTTGGATACAAATGTGGTAGATTAATTTTTATGATTCTAGTGAGATGAGGAGACGAGGTTGAAAAATAAATGGGCCCTGCCCTTCAACAAAACAAAGTAATGGATGTTAAAGGCATCCATGGGAAATGCCCCGCCCTGTCCTTTTGTTGTACTAGTAGTCAGAACGGCCTAAAAAAGCCTGTTTTAGAGTTGAGCACTACAGACTATATTTTTGTCAGATTTTTCCAACAATGTCATAGCTGATTTGAGACATTTCTGTGTCTTTTAGCTTTGGGTATATGTATGTCTCTCCCCATTTAAACAAAGGAGCCTGGTCTTATGTGACTGAAATAACTGCCCATGGGCGTTGCAAAGATGGCTGTCAAGTGCCAGACTTGTCTATAAGGGCTTTAAACTCAAAATGCTGATATTCTACATAAAAATATAAAACCTCAGAGTACAGTACTGACTGTCCCCCAACCCTCCACCTCTCTTTCTCTCTCTCTCTTTCTCTCTCGTGCTCTCATTCTCTGTCACTGTCTTGTCATCTCTGTTGTTCTCTTTCTATCATTCTGTTTTTCATGCTTTCTCTTGTGCTCTCTCTCTCTCTCTCTCTCTCTCTCTCTAGTCATGTTTCCATTGACCTGAAATATTGCAAATTAGAATTGCGAATAAAAATTAGCTTAATGGAAACACGACAATTTC
>BRDA01058202.1:0-10833 GCA_036984385.1 Crenuchus spilurus
AAAATATTGACATTTGCCATCTCCACATCATTGCATTCAGTTTTTATTCACAATTTGTTTAGTGTCCCAACTTTTTTGGAATCGGGTTTGTATATATATATATATATATATATATATATATATATATATATATATATATATATATATATATATATATATAAGGTGGTAGTAAATTCAGGCTCCTGCAGATGGCATCTCCCAGATATTATCAGGATATAAACGGCAAACCTGCCAACTAAACTCAGCAGTGTGGTAGATCTACAGGACCAGAATTGGACCCTCCTTCAGATCCTGTAATGTGGAGCAGTCACATGTCAGATTTGCTGTTCCAGTATATCCCACAGATGATCAATCAGTTTTAGGGCATTGTGGTAGATTTGTTAGACACCACTGGTGGTAGATACGGTACTCATCACTGCTGTTAGAGAGCACCACAGAAGACTTGTCACTTTGGAGATGCTATTATATCCCAGGCCTTCACATGCTCCTTCATTATGAGATAATCAATGTTATTTGCTTCATCTGTGAGTAATAGTGATGCGGCTGATCAGTGTAGTTTCTAAAGACACATGTCAGAGACTGAGTTTCTGTCCATTTATTTTTCTACTTTATTTGTTGTTTTGATCTCTGTTAGATTTGATCTCTGCTGCTGTGACATTAATGAAAATGTTTTCCTAAAGCCACCAAAGCTTTGTATCAAAAAGAACTCTAAACAATATATTTTATTAGAGTAAACAGTCTTTTTAATTAGAGTGAAGGTCAATAGTTTATAGACCAGTTATAAAGCAGGTGAGCCTGAGCCAAGCAAGTGGGTGGACCCTTCTTCTTATGTAATGCAATCAGAAACCAACACTAGGTTATGTAACTTTTAATAAATGAAATATAATTGTATGATCTTTGAAGAACTATACAAATAATGTTTAATTTCAGTATAATTCCTATTGATTACCTCTTATATATCTATATCCTTCACCATAAAATTTATTGTCTTTCATAGGATTAGGATATCTTTTTTTTTTCCTCAATGTTGAACCCAAGTTCAACCCAAGAAGTGAATAGAGAAAGAAAACACAGTTGCAGACAGAAACATTACGTTTCCTATACTGTATTATTTATTGTGCTCAACATGGACATGCATGCATTTTGCTGATGATGAGATCTTAATTTTAGAGGATATATTATTCTGTCAATGTAGAAAATGAAAGAATGAATACCATGTCTGTATAGTGTAATGCAATGTGTGTACTAATGTCCACCATTCCACTGTTCATTGGAAACTAGAGATCCCTCCGTACCAATGCATTCTGTTCTCAATTAAACAGTATATTCAGGTATCAATATGCATGAGAACACACTATTTCTGTACAGTCCTGTGAGGAAGGCCAAGAGGGACACTGTTTGGCAGGGACACACGTAGGACGCCAGCACTGTACACTGAGTCTCTCCCCCCTGGAGACAGCGTAAAGGACACAGGGTGTTCCGTGCTTTTGACCAAGGGGCGAGTGGCCGAGGGAAAAGGGAGAGGCCTTGAACACACTGGTCTGGTGTAAACCACACCTTAGAGCTTAGCTGAGCTATACCAACACACACATACACAAACCTTCACCATCACAGCAGCACGTACACACACATACACACACACACACACACACACACACACATCTGTTGCCACAGATAACCCATAACACTCCTTTGCAGTAAAAAGGTCATCTGACTCTTCTTTGCAGGACTGCTAATAATCATGAGGATTAGGCATCAGCTTGTAGTTGGTCTACTCTATTGGCAATTACTATGACTCCTTGTATTACTGCCCTTAACAGCCAAACATATCCAACAATATTACATGCATAGTCAAATCTCTGACTGGGCACAGCAGTCCAAGACCACTTCTGAAATTAGTCTGGAATGAAACTTGCAGAGAGCACCTGACATGACCTTTTCTTCTAAAGTCAATTCTCAGCATTAAACAACAGATTGGCAATGAAAAGTAAATGCAGCTTTAAATGATTATGTGCACACCAGAAACATGAATTAATCAGTCTACAGTATGCAAAAAAAATGTAGTTTATTAACTTGTTGGATAACATGTTAACCTGATCGTTAGTGTTCTATTTGAAATGATTCTATAGAACAATGTGACCTCCCACCTGTGTGCCAGTTCTGTGAATTACTCATCACACACAATATGTTCTCTCTCTGTTCTACACAAAATACTTAATTCATACTGTTTTTTTCTTTAGTTGGACTTTGATCCATTAGTGCCATATGTTGTTTAGTTTTCTTTCCTTAGGACCAGCCAACATACACTCACTGGCCACTTCATTAGGTACACAAACCTTATATAAACTCTCGTCCATTTTAGCTCCACTGAGCATACAGGTGTATTTTGTGTTTCTACAATTACAGACTGTAGTCTATCTGCTTCTCTGTATATTTTGTTCACCCTGTTCTTCAATGGTTTTAGCAGGTATTATTTGGGTGGTGGCTCATTCTCAATACTGCAGTGACACTGATGTGGTGGTGGTGTGTTAGTGTATGTTGTGCCGGTACAAGTGGATCAGACACAGCAGAGCTGCTGATGTTCTTAAACACCTCATTGTCACTGCTGAAATGAAAATAGTGAAGCAAACAAAACAACATCCTGTGACCACCAATGAAGGACTAGAGGATGATGGTAAAGAGGAGGAGATGCTTTTCCTGTTTATATCTCAATGCTCCATTGCAGTTATGTGGACACTGTACTCAATAAATGTCTGTCTTTCAGATGAGATGTAAAACTGAGATCCTGGTTCACTGAGCTCTGAAGATCTTTTGGCATGTCCTGTAAAAGAGAACATTTTATGGATACATTTCTGGATGTTCTGGCTAAAGTTTCCACTACTAATCATCTCCTTCTTCCAAAACTGCTTTAATCTCATCACCTCTCTAATAGCTGTGACTAGTGCCGACTGGTGCCATGACATCATCCAACACGTTATCACATTTCTTGTGATTCTGGAAAAGTGAAAAACTTATTAGCAGTGAGCAGTTCAAAGTTAGTTTGGTGATATTTTCTCCTCTGTTGAAAGTAAGCTGCCAATGAATGGACAGTGACAGTACGTAACACTTCATATGAATGTTTGTGAAGAGAAGATCTATGTGGGAAATCAAACTTTCCTTCAGATGTGTCCATGAGATTTAGATATCTCAACTGAGCCAAACTGACAAGGAAAAAAACAAAACAAATAAGTAACAATGTCCGGAAGAGGAAAGAGAAAGTCCTTTATCTGATTTATTACACTGAATGTTTACAAGTTTATTTCTGGGTTTTTTGCCTCTTCACAAACAGGCTGAGATGCTAGGATGGACTGTGTCCCAGAAACCTAAAAGGGATGATAACCTGAAGATACTAAACATGTATAACTCATATAATCTTTACACACTCAAAATATAGTTATATGTTATATTATCAATGTAATTAATGTAGCAGCAATACATCTGTTGCCTCACTACTGCTATTTAACTGATGTTATATACAGTATATATATACAGTATATATATATATATTTATCTTTATGCTGGAATTTGAGAACCGAACATATTTAGCTAGTTAACCTACATCCTCCACAGCAAAGCAAAATGATGAGGATCTAACTTTACTCCTCCACTCTTCCAAAATTAACTTTTAAAAGCTTCCTGAGAAGATCTGAATACACTTACAATACTAACTTTCTTTACCCTTTGACTTCAGTCAGAAAACATTACTCAATATTTTGGAGCATTACGTTCATTTGAAGTCATTTTGTGATGTAAATTTACATCACTTTCCTGATAAGAATTTAAAGTTAGCTGTTATGTTAATTAGCTGTTAGATATATTAACTAACTAGCTCTCTGTTATAGACTCCTTAGCGAATTACCTTGTAAGCTAGTGTGCTTAATAGTATCAAAATAAACTATTTACACATTAGATTTTATTATCTGGTGACATTTAGTTGATAACATTTTCAGTTTTTCGTACGTGTAACAGTATTTGATCAATTAAACTTAGCACCACTAGTTCATCACTCATTTTTTTCTAGCTAGTTTGATGCATCAGTACAAAGAAAACATCACAACAGGTAAGAGTTTTAAAGCCTTTTTCAGACAAATCTTTCAGAGCTGATTTGCAGATCATTTATTAAGATACAAAAGAGAGAAACACAAGGCAGATTTGGATGCAAGTAAAGTTATAGAAGAGTTTATAAAAGAAATAAAAACAGGACCCTCATTTACACTTAATCATCTCTGAATATGGTTACAGAGCTGTCAGTCCTGCCTAACATTTCTACATCAGTATCATATTTTTTTATGCTCCCACTGCAGGGAAGAATACTTAATATGAAGTCCAGGAGAAGGAAACCATTTCAGGTTCATGTTTTATTTCAGTGTTTTTATACATTTACACTTTAAACGCAGTCATTTAATTTCTTCCACTGTTTGGATTCTTAAAAATACCTAAATATCTTCCAGTGAATTAATGTTACTTGGATATATGTGACTGTCGGCAAGCTAATGTAAAACATTTTGTTTCAAAATGTGAAAAGATGAATTAAACAATCAAACAAATGATTGGTTTGAGTGTGTTTATTTTACGGTATTATTTTATTCATCTACATTAATTAAAATTAATGATGTAATGCCTGTTAAAAGTCTTAATATTTGCTGTGATAGAAAATACAGCACATTATTACTCTGATGACATTTACAGTATTGTGTTTATTACTGTAGTAAAAGTTACAGTATTATATAAATACTGTGATAAAATTTACAGTAAACATACTGTGAATTGTACTACAGCAACTTACTAGTTAATTTCTACCAGCTAATTACTGTCATTTTTACATTTCACAGTATTTTTACATTTCACAGTATTCTTTTTACAGTGCATAGTTGGTGTCTATTAAAGTAAGTGAGATATAATCAAAATTAAATGCACAAAGTAATATGATTAGTAATTTAATAGTTTATCATTCCTAATATTGACATGACAACATTTGCAAAACATATATTTTTGATAGCTTTCAGATTCACATGAATATCAGACTCAGGTGTGTTGGATCTGATCTCTTCAGGTAGATCTCCAGGACTAGGACTGGGCACCCCAGCTTTTGGACATATAATGTAAGATCATGAATAAAATTTGTGTCAGAATGCCTGGCATTTGTTTTATTTTTCCTTTACTGCTCAGGCAGTTATTCTCTGAATAACTGTTGCATATGAAGAATCCATTCTTTGCTATTTACATGCAAGTGAATGCCCACAGCATACGCAGAACACCCACTTGCAAGTATGTAATGGTGGTGTAAAAATGGCACACTGCAGTACTGTGTGGGAGATAGCAAATGAGAAATGTGCAGAATGCTTTAATGAGCAACCAAAAAACAAAACCAGCTAAAAATGCCCCCTACTGTGTTTATTTAAGCTGCTCGTCTTGAGTTTTAGTGGAGAAAGCTGATAGTGGCGACCACTTGTGAAGGTTACAGGAGATCAGGTAAGAATGAAATGATGTCCACATTGGCAGGAGCTGATCTAATGGACAATCTGTTCCTGCATTGTCTGTCATGCTAAAGTTACTGAGAAAGAGAAAGAGAGGTAGAGAGAGAGAGAGAGAGAGAGAGGTAGAGAGAGAGAGAGAGAGAGAGAGAGAGAGAGGGGAAAGGGATCAACTGTAATGTCTGTGAAAGGTCAGAATGAGAAAATGTCCACAAATCGAGGCTGGTTTGCATTGCCATTATAAGAACGCTGTGTATACACATGAAGTTCAATTACACATGCAGTTGTATGCAAAAGTTTAGGCATGTGTTTTGTTGACTTTCTAAGTGAAAAATAATTTAACACATCCTTTCCAAAAAAGGTACTTTTACACTTTTACATTTAGTCTTAATATGCAATATTTGTCATTTTCACAATGTTTAAAGCTCAATGTAAGCTTGACTTGCCAGTTCATGCTTGTTTTATATAATAATTTCACTCTTTTGGCATTTTATTTTGCTTTTTTGAAACATTTTCTTCATATATGGTGAGATAATTTTGCTAAAATGATTTAAAACTAATTCAAAAATGCTCTATTAAATGACCTTATCCTATATTAAACTAACAACATTCTCAAAATGAAAAATAAAACAGCTCTTCTCGGTACCATAAAATCCAGCTTTGTTATATTGATGTATAATGAAAGCACATTCAATTAATCCTGTTAATGCATTTGCATGCCTTACAGGTATGATGTGTTCTTATCAACAATAAACAGTATACTCGGGTCTCTTGGATAAATAAAAAAAAATATCTTACCCTGATTTAGCAGAACACAGTGTTCATTGAACATGGCATCAGTCAGGGTCCCTATCTAATCCTTTAGACAGAGAGATGAGATCGGTGGGTGGTCAGGAAGGGGGTTATTGCAATACAGAGACGTGTGTGTGGGGGGAGAGTCACAAGGGAAGAATTGTTCCTCAATGCACACGTCCTTGATTCTCATGTAATATCTGAACACTAATTACTCTTCTTTTCAATGCCTTTGATATGTATTGCTGAACTGTGTGATCCAGCTACACAACAGAATAGAATGTTCATGCCATCATGTAATTCAGGACTTCACTGATCATCCTTTGGTTATTACACCTCAGTAATATAATGCATAGAGGAAAAGATTCCATGTAAAAGAAATGTATATGATAATCTGAGCAAGGCGGGCTTAATTCTTGGGGGCCTTCTGAATGGGAACCACCAGAAAACCTCTGTGGATAACAATGATGATTCCCACATGATGGACTGGGGTTCATTTCCCAGCTTACTGTGCTATACCATGTTAGACTTGGGTACAGGGCTGTGCAGATACCCATAAATGTCCAAGTAGCAGTTCCTTATGTGTGTTACAGTAGTTTTTGTAGGGTTGTTTGACCAGGGATGTAACCAAATTTTGCTGGACTGTGACTCTCCAGGACTTGAGCTAGAGTAGTGTAGTTAACATTTAAGGTATATTTAATGTACATGGGCCTTTAGGACCATGTTGTACCTTTATGGGTGTGTTTACATGGTTTGTTTATTGTATAATATGACTGTAAAACATTTACACATGAGTTTTAAGTACAATTAAAATCTATTTACTACAAAAATCTAGCATGAGAACTCATCCTCTGTCAACACCTTCTCAGAACACTGACACACCTCCCAGCAGCTCTCAGGACAATTTTTCCCTTCAAAGCACTTTCTCACCTGTCCACCAGAGGTCACTCTTACTGAAGTACTGATCTGGTCACATGACAGCACTTATTAAGCACACACCTGCACCCACTAACCTTATCACTACAGACTATATCAGCCCCACAGATTAGACAGAGTATTGTCAACACTACTACTGCTGCTGTCTGTGGTTCTAGAGCTAGTCATAATAATTTATCTCCACTATTTTAGACCCCTGTGCTTCAGCAGTGACTCCTGCCATTTGTCCCAAGGACTACTTTTTTTTCCAAGTATTGAAAAACACAACACAATAACTTTTGGCTTCCTGTGTTTCTCCTGATTTTTCCAAGTGCTTCTGCTAATTCTTGTATGCCATTAAAAAGCCCTTACACATCCTAGTTACATGCCCAGCTCTTTACATCTTTTACCATGATTCTACATTAAAACTACAGTCAGTAGCTGAAAATCTGAACAAAGCCCCCAAAGGCCACTGATTTGTTGTTTTGATTTGGCCATAGTGGACGTTTGCAAATTAAATTAGGAGCGCCGGTGTGTGTGATTGAGTGTGTGTAAATGGAGTGTGTTCATTGTAAAGCGTCCTTGGGTTTGAGAAAGGCGCTATATGAGTTTAACCATCATTATCATCATCATCATCACTAGGTGGAGTCAATGGAACCTGATTTTTTCATAGATTATGTGCCTAATGTACCACTGTCAGGGCATAGTGATAGTTTTAGCAAAATGTATTTTTGCTTAAATATTATGTTACACTTGTCATCTTTAAATTAACAATGCATCCTTAAAACCTACTGAATTTAATATGAAAATAATAATAATAATAATAATAATAATAACAATACAAATAAAAATTTCAAAACTACAATAACTCTGACTGAGAGGTCCCATTTCTTTCATTTGCCTAGTGGCCAACATTACAAAATTTGCCTTGAGCCTGATCACAAAAAAGTGAACATTGTAAATATTACTTAGATAACAAAATGTTAATTTATTTATACATTTTTAGTATATGCTATTTCAATGATCATTCAAGGCAGGTGAGAAACTGAATGCTTATCATGTGGGTGGGACTCAGCATTGATAGAACTACGTTATAAAGTAAAAATAAATGTAGATTTTAAACATCAGTGCTGAAGGCCCATTTGGGAAAAGTGTCCTTTGATTTTTTGACAGGCCATGTTAACATCTGATTCCATGGTAACATTGTCGCACAGGATCTGACCGTTTCCATTTGGATTCAGTGTGCTGGTGTTTAGAGTGGGTAGCCAATCTACTTTTACCCCAAGCAGCTATTCCTTTAGTTTGAATCACCCTTGAGTTCATACAATACAGCACACAGTGTGTCACTTTCCGTTGACTCCAAAGAAAAGGAAATTTATACCTCTCTCAGCTTGTGCTGTTGCGATAGTTTTTACATAAAATAGAAATCTGCTTACATTACCCAGTATAATTATCATAAGTAGGAAGTTTCTAGGGGCCAATGTGTAGTTTTTTTGTTTGTTCAGTGAAATGCACGTCTGATATTTGATATATGTATCAAAATAGTGATCTTTTATAATCATTTATACATTAAATATAGTAATCCTGTATTTCCATGTATGACTGTATAAGTAAAACTATTCTTTACTGCATCAAAACCTTTTCACTCAAAACTTGGTATTACTGTGAAAATGATGTGAAAAATTAATTCTAATTCAAGCTCCTGCAAAGCCAAAACAGGACTCATCCACCAATGCACTCAGAATGTATAATGGACCCCACACTGAGCTATTAGGTACCATTAATCATAATATGCCCCACTGATGTGGGACAAAGAATGAAATACATACATAAGCATGGCCTGGGGGCTGTTTGGGCATTATGTGAGTGTCCATTAAATTATTTGTCTTTCTGTACATTTTAGACACTATTGTATACTACAGAGTGTAAACATACTGTATGTGTACAGGATTTGCAGAGTAGTGGTGGGTCAATGTGTTGATGAGATCGCTGTTGGCACAGTTTACCAGGTTGCTATAAAACACCTTGCTGTCTTCTCTCAGCTCTGTTGACACCAATGGTTGTCATGGTGTCTGTGGAGAGAGCAGACAGTGTGGCAGAGGGTAGATGATCAAACCAATTTCCAAGAGTTTCTCAAGCTGACACAAAACAAACAACAGTGTTAGACCCCACTGACATAGAAACAAACATGAGTTACATCTGCAGACTCTGTGGAGATGTATATATAGACACTAGTATGATTTTTTATTAGCATCTCCAGTTAAAATCATATGATTGTTCTGATACAGTTCTTCGGGTATGTTCTTATACAAATATGTTGCTTCGTGCAGTTTACAAATCCATGAAATAAAAATAACTTTGCAGTTTGCATAATGAAAGTTATGAAACATGCACTTCCTGAGAACTGGTGCTCTACGCTGTAAGAATATAGCTTACAGCTTGTTTTGATTGGATTGTTTGGTTCTGCACTCAAAAACATGATTTTGAGTGAATACTTCCTTTAACTGGGGTGCACTAAATTTAGCATAAGACATAAGTTGGTCAGTTAAATACTGAAAATATGTGATGTGCTTCAAGATAAATATAAAATTATCATCAAATTATCAAAATACTGTCAAAATATTGTCATGTCCTGTACATTAATACAGAATTGGGTGTTACGTGTGGTTATCTGTGCATATACAGTATTGAGTACTTTCACAGTTTTAAATATGGTTCAGCCAGTCTAGAACTTCATATTTTAAGATTTATGTTGTTAAAAATTACAATATAATGCTACACTGTACAAAAATATTTATTTGAATTTTGAAAAGGTAATGTTCATGCTGCAGAGGTGGTAAGATATGGTAATATAGTTATTAATATAGTTATATTTTTTAATTAGGCAATTATATTCAGGCACATCATGGAATACAAATTAATACTCTACTAGATGTAAAGGGAGAGGGGACTGAACCTGTGACTGGCCACTTTCACATCTTACAGAACCTGAAAGCAGCCTTGGCAGCACGTGAGAGTCTTTTTAGCACAGCAGGACTGATTTTTAGTCCAAAAAGAACACTACTGGATTCAAAGAACTTTCAAAAGAGCACAATGGGATTCAAAGAAGCAGCTATTGTTGAGATTAAATAACACATTCTGGGCCTCTTGTTAGATGAATTCTGACTGAATGGACTATTGGAATAAAGCAAAGCATTACTGTAATATTAACAGGTATGAGGCTATCATAGTTCTGAGTTCTAAACACACTCCTCGCCCATCTGGACGAGGTGGGGGCACAGGCTTGCTAATTGCTAACGGCTTACAATATACCACTCTACTACCCTCAACCACATATACATCTTTTGAATACCATGCCACACTGCTTAGCTCACCAGTCAAACTTGGTATTATTGTCATTTATCGTCCCCCTGGGCAACTGGGCGAATTTATTAATGAACTAGACATGTTACTGTCTTCCATTCCAAAGCATGAGTGTCCCATGCTCATTCTAGGTGACATGAATATCCACCTTGACAGCCCCGGCTGTACTGATTTAAAATCTCTCATGCATTCCTTCGATCTAGAGCTGGTCTCCAGCCCCCCGACTCATAAAGCGGGGAAAAATTTAGAT
>BRDA01058206.1:0-5000 GCA_036984385.1 Crenuchus spilurus
CTCTCTCTCTCTCTCTCTCTCTCTCTCTCTCTCTCTCTCTCTCTCTCTCTCTCTCCTTCCCACTCTCTCTCTCTTCACCCCCTTTCTCCCGGTCGCCTTCAGCCTGTCACGAGCCTTTAGGCAATTTGAATCAAAACATGCCCTTTTTCCTTCCTCTACGTGTCATTTTTCAAAATCACAGACACAAACACACCCCCCTCGCGGTGATCCGCCCTCCTTCACGGTCCTTTTCGACGGGTCCTGTTTCTACAGCAACTAAATTCAAATCCAAACTCTCGGCCCCTGGCTCCATCACTATGGTAACCTGAGATTTAAGGGGGTGGCGACGAGCTCCCATTGATGGACTGACAGTCCACAGCGGGAAAGGGTTAAAGTGTCCAATAGAGGGGCTGGAATTCTCACCACACCAGTTGGCATCACATGTGCAGTGAAGACTGAAGACATGGCACCTTCAGTGTGCTAATCTGAGAGAGAGAGAGAGAGAGAGAGAGAGAGAGAGAGAGAGAGAGAGTTCTGTGGACTAATCTGGATACAGATTTTAAGGGGTAAAAGCTGATAAAAGAATATCTGTGAGGATCACTTTTAGGTCTCTTACTTTTTTAGACCCGTTATTGATATCGATATTAGATATTATCAATACTAATATCCATTTATAATATAATAATAATATTAATAATAATAATAATCTAAATAATAATATTAATTATTATTATTAGTAGTAGTATTTATTTATTATTATTTAGTTATTTTTATACATTTTTAGTAGTTTTCAGTAGGTTGTGGAAGTGCATCATTAAGTTTTTATCTCTTTATTGATGTATTTATTTATATTTTGTTGTCCTGTTGAAGTAGAGCTGTGTAAAATTAAAAAGCTCCATAGTTAAAATACATTATGTTAAATAACGGTGATCTCAGGATATAACAGAATAATTGTGATTGTCATTGTTTTGCCCTAATCGAGCAGCCCTGTCACTCTAAACCAGCTGGAAGAAAACAGGAAGAGCAGGGAGGAGCTCATACGAGAGATAAGAGCTGATTCTGTCGAGACTCCACAACACCTGCTGATGCCACCATGCACGTTCTTCCTCTCTCTGCTCTTTTAATAACCCCTCTGCCCTTCCTGATCCATGATCACAGCTCCCCTTTTTATGACCACGTAAACACAGACACTCCCTTCAGAAGAGACGCCTCTATTTAAGTCCCTGAAAAGTGATGGGACTGGTGCTTTTATCATGCAAACCCCTTTTATCAGTTAACCCCAGTCAGAGCACAAACATTTACACAGCACAGCCACAGGCTATTCACAGCCCTGTATGTGCTAATTTAACCTGCTGCCTCAGGCTTGAGTCAGACGTGTCTACCTGGGGCAGTCTCCTGGGGAGGGCATCGGGTCTTTTGTATTTTACTATAATGTCACCTGTAACAAATACATGACCTGCAGCAAATCAGGCTTTAAAGAACTCCTGAGGAGAAGCTTTAAGTTTTACAGCTTCATGTAGCAGACATGACACTGTTAACTGTTTCTAGTTCCTGGCTGTAGACCTAAACCACAGTGATAGTTTTAAGTCCAAGTTTACACAGATTCACCAGCACAAGTACAAGCACAACCTTTACTAAACTACACTTGTTATGATGAAGCCAGAATACAGCCACTTAGCTTTGTGTTTGTGCTCCGTGCTGCAGTGTTAGGGATCGTCTCACAATTAGCAGAAGAAATGTGAAGTGTTTCAGTGTCTGTAGCCAATGACACTCACATTAAACACACAAAACATCCATGTGACTTACATCATTCATTTTAGACATTTTCATCATTTTATTAAATATTAGTAATAATGTAACACACATGTATCTTCATACATATTCATATATTATTGTCTTTGTTTTATATACTAATATAACAGAATCATCAGTTAAGCTAATGTTATTAAACATAATGATGTCAAACCAGCTTATTAACATACACACATTCATTCCTCACTACAAACTAAACTGCTTTTTTATTTTGCTGTATCACAAATCACATTTTCAATACTTAAATTTGACTTTCAGTACTTTCGGAAAACAATATTTTTAATTGACTGGATATTTGCTGATTTTTTGGGAAACATTATTAGCCAGTTGTATCAGATAACTAGTATAAAATCCAGACCCTAGTTCTGTGTTGAATATGACTGGGATTACTTTATAAAATTAGTTTTCCATTCCTTTCAGTGCTTTTAGTAATTAAAAATGTTTTTTCTATATTTTGGCATCATATTGTTGCATTTTATTGAATTATGTTGGATTTTTTCCTTGACAACTGAAGAGTTCTGTATTATTACACAGATTACATTTTAAAAAGAACAGACGCTTAAGCTTCAAAAATATAGAAATGCATCTTCCTCTTCTGTATTAAAACACAACAGAAAGTTTTAAAAAGTCCTGCAGCAGAGCAGATGGACAGATGTCTCGCGTTGTTCTCATTTAGGCCAATAAATGGGGCTGCTCCTGCTCTCTACTGACCACTTCTACTACATGCTCACCTAGTTTTAGAGAAGACTGCTGTGTTAAACTCCACCAAATGCAGTGTTGAGCCCGCAACCTCACCACAAATGACTTTTCAGGACACAAGGTAACCCAGGGGTTAAAGCAGGGGCTGGGATACAGGACTCGTATTGTGCAACAGATGACAAGGAGGCTGTGTTATAGTCATACTCTTATGTGCAGTGCATGTTTTTACATTTATTTTAGTCTCTGTCTCTTCAGAACTGCAGCTGGATCAAGGGTGTGTTTAGGTTCTGGATAATAGTAACAGGTCTTTTTTTTTAAGCCATGTGTCTCTGTTTACTGCCCACATATTTAATATGAGTGTTTTCACTTACATTGGTAGTACCTAATATTATGAGTCAAAGCATGCAGTGCTACATCAAAGAAAAAATAACAATGTTAATGATGCACTGAACACTGAACTGGGTCTTCTGGTTTTAGTTCAGAAGTCTGCTCACCTTGACCTTCACCTCTAATGAGAAGAAACCTTGCGCTTGCTACATTGTTCCTTCCTTAACTTTGCTTGTAACATTCCTGCGGCTGCTCGTTTTCTTTTCCCTCTTCCTCAAAAACAGTGTCAGACTTGTTTTCAGTGTCCTTTCATTATACCACACTTCTAGCTTTATTTAAAATGTAAATTAAATGCTGCATATGTCATTTAATAATGAGTTTATAATACTGCATCAAAAATGTGGGCGTAAAGTTACATTTTGTTAATTATTTAAAGGCTCAGTGTGTAGTTTCCAGCGACATCTAGTGGTTTAGTTTCCATATTGCAACCAACTGAAGACTGTTTCCACAGCCCCTCCCTTCCAAACACGAAGGAGTCTCTACGGTGGCCGTAAGAGCTCATATATCTTTGATACTCCTGAACACGATGTCTAATAGCAGCTTTAGAGCTAGTGATATGTCAAGTGGTAAGATTAATTTTAATGATAAATTTAGGAAATGTAATATGTAAAATGATCATAGCTACAATGCAGACTAAACATATTTTCTGCACTTCAGTAGTGCTATTGTAAACGTTAGCTGTTTTCTGTACAAAGTAATAAAGTAAACACATCAAACTGCTTCACTGTAGACAGATAATGCAGGCAGGATACACATTTTTCTCTAGTCAAGGTAAGCTTGCCATGCTCTGAAGAAGCATTTCAGCCGATAAGAGTTCATACAAGCTCATATTAGCTAAGCTCGCTAACTAGCGCGCAGCTACGACTCTCCCGTTCCACCTTAAATGCTGCAGTAGAGTTCAGCTCTGATGCGCTACAATGTCCTGCAGCACCATTTAAGGTGGAATGGGGGAAAAACACTGCACACATGAATATGAAGCCTCGTCATGTTTTCTTTTCTTTGACGATTGAAGTTGTGTTTTCTCTTCTTGACGAGCATAAGAATGTTCCGCCATCTTAACAAATAAACCAAAAAACCTTTATTCAGCTCCTCCTCCGTGTTTTTCTTCCTATTGAGGTATATGTTTATTTCTTCTTCTCCTGTTTTATGTCAGCCAACAGTAAAACAAAGCTACAGCGCCATCGAATTTGAGTGGTCAATTCGTCATTACAACACAAACAGTTTTTGCCTCGTTTGTCCTTTTCGAACTACTGTAGAAACATGGCGATGCAACATGGCGGCCTCAGTCGGTGTTCAACCCGCGACCAATGTAGATATAAACAGCTTATTCTAAGGTAAAATAATCAAACGACTTCTTAGTTTATAATGATTAGATGTGTTTTTAATCATTTTTATTAGTGATTATATTAAATTCTGCTAAAAGATAACCAGAAATATTACATACTGTACCTTTAATGAGTTTATAATACTGCATCAAAAATGTGGGTGTAAAGTTACATTTTGTTAATTATTTAAATCAAAAAGTCAAATATTTTATAGTTATTACATGTAAAGTGACACATTTCAAGCCTTTTTTGTTTTAATATTGATCAGTATTGTCATGAAAATCAGAACTCTAAAATATTGTGTTTACAGTATTTAATGAGTATTTTTTAACACTACTCTATATTACTGAGTGTTTCACTGTCCCTTTGCTGCTGTGACACTGAATGACTATGTGGCTAATAAAGGATAATCTCTTATCTTAAATCTCTCATCTCATATGATCAGAATATTTGGAGTAAACTGCTATAGAACATCTCTCGCTTTACCTGTAATGACTGTAAAACATTATAAAGTAGTATTAAAAATGAAGAGCTGTAAACTTTTGACTGAATTTATGTGACGACACAGCTGAACACTTCAGTTTATGTGAACTCATTTTCACTTTTCTCTCATCACACCTCTTTTAAAACTGACTGCTGCTGCCAGGATGGAGCAAACGTTCCCCCGGCTGGATGCGACCGGGTCTGTAGTGTTATGGTTTAAAAGCTCAGAAGGTTTGAAAAAAGCCGTTAGTGAGAAAGAGAGAGAAAGAAAGAGGAGGGGAGGTCTGAGAGGACGCAGGGGTGGCTCAGTGCTCT
>BRDA01058206.1:7500-41943 GCA_036984385.1 Crenuchus spilurus
CAGTCACTGCAGTAAGAGAGAAGCTTTCGGTTGTCGTTGTTTGCGTGTTAAACTCTAGGTGACCTGTTAAGTTAATCCGGTTGACTGAGGGATTTCAGGTGACATGCTTTGTTCAAAATGCCAAAAGTTTTAATAATGACCCCTCCCTTCTCAGTCCTGATCAGACCGGATGGTTTGAGTATCTGTTCCTCAGGCCACCCACTCTGCCAAGAGCTTCTGTCCAATCAGAATTAAGCTCTGTCGTCATCACAGTCTCTCCTCTTAGTGATACACTGACTATCAGCAACTCAACTCCTCACCATCTCCACTCACACATGAGAGCAAAACAGCCCAATGAACCCACAATCAGCCTCTAAACCAGATTATAACCACGTAACACCAACACAACACTAACCAGCACTAACCAGACAGTGATCAGTACACACCAACACAATTCTTATATATCTGACAGTAATTACAGCACCAGAGATGCTTTAAGTTCAGAAAGACGTCTGTTGAATCTCGTTTACATCAGCGCTGAACTTAGCTTCTTATTTACATTTGCTGTTAACCAGAAGAGCTGACAAACCTTTTATGTTGGGATGAGACATGTCTTAGCCAAATGAATGTAACTGCTGCACCACTTAAGGTGGAATGTAAAATTCTTAGCTGAATAAATGTGCACTGTTTAAGGCAGGGGTGCACACACTTTTTCAGCCTGTGAGCTACTTATCTACTGACTAAGTCAAAATGATCTACCTAATATTAAAATTCAAGACACATTTATTTATAAATATACTGACAATGTATGTGTACAGTGTATGCTGGTGTACCTTGAATAACTACATGAACCCATATTACACAACACAACTGTGTACATGTTTTGTCATTAGCCTACTTTACTCTGATGACTTGCACTGAATGGAATCAGTCAGGGATGCAGAGTCTGGACAGTAGTTGCTGACAGCCAGCCTCAAGCAAACCTCCAAATGATCATCAGTCATAGTGGAACCATACTTGGACTTAATGATCTTCATGTGTGAAAATGCTGACGCAAAATAATGCAGTCAAGGCAAACAAACTTCAAAAATGACAGTAAAAAAGTCCTCCACTCCGTATGGAAATGCTCAGTTTTAGGTTTCTTACACAGGCAGAACAAACATTCATGTTAAGAACTTACAGTGACAGGAGTACACAGACTGCTGGCCAACTTTAAAAACACCGTTTACAAGTCCAGACGCTGTTTTATGAAGCGATAGCAGAGACAGCCAATCACACGTTAGCAAGAAACGGCAGATCCAATCGAATGAGCTTGTGGGCGGTCTAAAGTGAAACTTGATTTTCAGATTGAGCGGCTTGGAATCCCGCTGGGTCCTAGTGCTCGACCCTCTCCCTGTATGTCAATCAAGTGAGATGTTTTATAGCGAGGACGGATGATAGGCTGACGTCTATTTTTTTAAATGCCATGTGATCTTCCCACACTACCTTTGTGATCGACCGGTAGATCGCGAACGACGTATTGTGCACCCCTGGTTTAAGGTGTTAAAGGAAATTTTAATAAAAAGCTATCTTCAGTTTCATACAAAAAGAACGGAAATGCTGACATTTCCCTTATCTGCACTGACACCAGTATTTGGCATTAATCTTTTAGGAAAAGTTTTAACCGTCCTCAGTTGTTCTGACCCAGAACCACAAACATACAAACCCTGCTGTCTTTCTACCTCACAAGACAACAAACTGTAATTAAGTGGAGACCCTGATGAGGACGACGAGCATGCAGAGAAGCTTCCCTGAGATGCTTTCTGACAGTTTGTGCAGAAATTCTTTGGTTATGCAAACTGATTGTTGCAACAGCTGTCCATGTGGCTGCTCTCAGATGATTTTGGACTTGAAGGTGCTGGATGTGGAGGTCATGGGCTGGTTTGGTTACATGTGGTCTGCAGTTGTGGGGTTAATTGGATGTACTGCAGAATTCTCTGAAACGCCTTTGGAGGCGGCTTACAGTAGACAAATGAACATTCAGTTCACGGGTACCAGCTCTGGTGGACATTCCTGCAGTCAGCATGCCAACTGTACACTCCCTTGAAACTTGTGACATCTGTTGCATTGTGCTGTGTGATGAAACTTTACATTTTAGAGCAGAGGCCTTTTATTGTGGCCAGCCTACGACACACCTGTGAGGTGGATGGATTATCTGAGCAAAGGAGAAGTGCTCACTAACAGATTTAGACACATTAGTGAACAATATTCGAGAGAAAAAGACCTTTTATGTGCTTAAAAATATCTTTAGGTTCAGCTCAGGAAAAATTGGAACAAAACCAAAAATGTCTTTGTGTATGTGAGGAATTGAATTTGGTGTTTTCAGACCTGGACCCCTGACTAGATTCTCTTATTTCACAGTTTTTGGGTTGGTTGGCACTTTTTCTTTAACGTTAGGAAAACACATCTGTTTTTTTACTAATATAATATAGTTACTGTATGCTTCACTGATGGCTTTGCTTTATTTAATTACATGCTATAAAGGAATAAATGTAACTGTCTCCTCTTGTTCTCAAATGTAGCTCCTCCAGTGTTTATAAAGACACCACCTGCCTTTGTGGAGGTCCTGTTAGGGGAATCCCTCACCCTCAGCTGTGGTGCCCACGGTAATCCCAAACCTACCATCATGTGGAGGAAAGATGACGATGCTCTGCAGAGATATGACAAGAGTCAGGTATTATAATTAAGTTTACACACCAACAGAGTCTAGAAACACCCTTCATATGAGCCTGTCACAGTCATCAATTAACTATTAATTGTCTTATTAATAATTGTGCTTAACACAATAGCTTCAGGTTTCACTTCAGAGTAAAATACAGTCACATCATGGAATGAACTTGGGCCGGGACATCACAAATGCCACGTTACAATGTGTACTGCATAAGTGAGCACACCAGTCATCTGTATCAGAGTGCTGAGAATGGACTTCTTGTACATTGAGCCTCAGAATGATATAACAGTGATGCCCTACAGGCCACTGATACAGACTCTGACAAGTGCTACAGAGCAGTCAAGCACACCACAGTGGACCTCTAAATGTATTACAGCACCCAGTTAAAACGTTATTGTTTCCATAAAACTAATGACATATCTCCAGAAAACACATTACGTGTGTGTGTGTGTGTGTGTGTGTGTGTATTAGGAGAGGGGAGTTTGAATGCATATGGTTTCTCCAGACGTGCACGTAACTGGATTTGTAGACAGAAGCAGAACTAACACAGCACAGGTTTGTGTCCTAATGTGTTATTTTAACTCTCTCCGTTCGCCTCCCAACCAGGTGCTGAACGGGACCTTATCTTTGGCCAAAGTTTCCAGAGAGACAGCAGGAATGTACAAGTGTCACGTGTCCAATTCTGAAGGAAATCTGACCCATGTTACCCAGCTACAGGTCAAAGGTCAGTGATCCTGTCTCATCCATGTGGGTCAACACAGTAATACTGAATACACTGAGGCCCAGCCAGGTTAACTAGGCTTTCAGTGCAGTTATTATTAACCGGTTCTGCACCTGAAGATCTGACATAGAACATTTGACAAAGTCCAGCAAATTCCTGAACGTTTCATAAACAGACACCATCATAATGTTCAGAAAAGCACCAGCACATTTAAACAGCTGACGTGTTCTTAGCATTGCTACATTTGAATGTTATTAGTGCATCTTTGCCATCAGTACATTAGCACATTTTTATAACTGGTACATTTTTACCATCAGTACATTGGTATATTTTTAAAGCTAGTAAAATTTACAACTGGTATGTTTTTACAGCTGGCACATTTTTACAGCTGGTGCATTTTTACCATCGGTACACTGGCACATCTTTACAGCTGGTAAATTATTACCATCAGTACACTGGCACATTTTTACAGCTGGTACATTTTTACCATCAGTACACTGGCACATTTTTACACCTGGCACATTTTTACAGCTGGTACATTTTTAACATCAGTACATTGGCACATTTTTACAGCTGGTACATTTTTACCATCAGTACATTGGCACATTTTTACACCTGGCACAATTTTAACAGCTGATACATTTTTATCATCAGTACATTGGCACGTTTTTACAGCTGGTACATTTTTACCATCAGTACACTGGCACATTTTTACACCTGGCACATTTTTACAGCTGGTACATTTTTACCATCAGTACATTGGCACATTTTTACACCTGGCACATTTTTACAGCTGGTACATTTGTACCATCAGTACATTGGCACATTTTTACAGCTGGTACATTTTTACCATCAGTACATTGGCACGTTTTTACAGCTGGTACATTTTTACAGCTGGTACATTTTTACCATCAGTACATTGGCACGTTTTTACAGCTGGTACATTTTTACACCTGGCACATTTTAACCATCAGTACATTGGCACATTTTTACAGCTGGTACATTTTTTACCATCAGTACATTGGCACATCTTTACAGCTGGCACATTAGGTATTTTTACAGTGAGTACATTTACTTTTTAATTAATTAATAAATTTTTTTTATTGATTTACTTTATTGGTTTATTTTTTGGATGCTATCATGATGGTATTGTCATGTTATTCTTCTTGTAATAGGTGGGGGGGTTGGGGGTAATTAATTTCAGTGCAAGGCTGCATCTTGCAGGTTCTGAGACCCAGTGGAAGCTGCTTTTAGATGGGTAAACAGTGCCTCCTGGTGTTCGCACTGCTACAGCACAGTATATTTGGTGGTACATCATTAACTGCTGTAGTTCTTCACAGAGGAAAGAGTGACGGACATAACGGAGCAGTTTATCCAGAAGAGAAGCTCACTATAGTCATGAATGTAAATTGTTTTCATTGGTTGCTGCTGTCTTCCATCCGTTGTTAGCTTGATTGATTGAGCCCTAATTAAACATTTCTCATCTCAAGCTTGGCAAATGAGACTGTACAGATGTCTTAAGATTCTGACCATGTTTCCTTCAAACAGGTCCTCCAGTGATCCTCATTTCCCCAGAGGACACCACCATGAACATGTCCCAAGATGCAATTCTGCAGTGCCAGGCTGATGCATACCCGTCTAACCTCACGTATGAGTGGTGGAAAGAAGGACAAAATGTCTACCACGTTGAGTAAGTTGGTCATTATTAGACTGAGTCTATGCTCTGTCACATGCATGAGCAAATTACACTCACTGGCCACTTCATTAGGTACACATGCCTTGTATCTACACACATTGTCTGTTTTCATGCCCACACTGTTGTTCAGTAGGCAGGACCTCCACAGAGCCAGTATTATCTGGGTGGTGGGTCATTCTCAGTGACTGTTGTAGAACTACAAAGCGCACCTGTATGGAGATAAAATGAGTGTAGATACAAGGTGTGTGTACCAGAGTGTCCAGTGAATGTATATCATGTTCAGTTCAGTAATTAAGAATCACCACTTTAGGTGACGTTTAGTCCAATTAACCTTAATCAGCATCTGGGACTCCAGCCCAGGCAGCCGGTTATCTAGTACCCATGGTGTCCAAGCCAGTTATGGGCTTTCACACTGAAGTGACATGTTTTATCAGGTCAGGTTTAGTCTATTTCACTTAGTTTTTTAGAGTAATGGTGTTTCCAGATGTGTCGTTTGCTGTTTTGTCACTGTGTACATGTGCTTCAAGGTCCCTGAAGTCTCGTGTTAAGATCCTCGTGGATGGCACCCTCCTCATTCCTGGACTGATTCCAGAAGATTCAGGGAACTACACCTGCATACCCACCAACGGGCTCCTCACACCACCTTCTGCTTCTGCCTACCTCAAAGTCAAACGTAAATGTGGTCTGCTACATCAGCCATAACATTAAAACCATAATATGACTTATGTGCCAACCACTCCAGTCTATACACAGGCCCTATCCTGGCATCAAGGCAGCAGGTCCTCAGAGTCTTGTACTAGTACATCTTCAGAAATGAGAATATTGTGGAATAACTTCATTTTTGTTCATAATTTAATTCAAAAAGGTCACATTTTATATTCATGAAGTGACATATCTCATGTAAATACTGATCAGGGTGGCATTGAGTCACTGGGCACAGTGCAGGGAATTACATTGTCTTAGCTAAACCCAGAACAGGGTACCAGTCCATCACTGGGCACACACGCACACATACCAGGGCAATGTAAAGTGCCCACAAAACCACTGTGCCACCTTACAATTTAGATTTAAATTGTCAATAACAGTTTTTTATGCCATTAAATTGTTTTGAGGTGGCACTGTAAGTTGAGAACACAGACATGCTGGTCCAGTACATGCCACAGATGATCTGGTTGAGATTCGGGGAATTTGGAGACCACTATTGGTGCATACTGACCAATACTGACACATTCACATCTGTTTCTCCATCATCCAACACTTTATCTTCAAGAATGAAACGTTCTCTTACTGTCCAGAACATCCCAGACCTTCACACACAAACCACTGTTCTAGATAATCTGTGGTATTAGTGGTCATAATGTTATGGCTGATCGCTGTAGAAATTCAAAATAACCCAATTTCATCATGTCTAATCTGTAGACTTGTCTGTTTGAGGCTCATCTTCATTTCTGTCTCAGATCCTGCACGCGTTGTACGGATGCCCAGAGAGACCTACCTCCCCGTTGGCATGGGCGGAAAGATTGTGTGCCCGGTCCAAGCTGAGCCTCCTATGCTGTATGTCAACTGGACCAAAGACGGAGGCTCTCTGGACCTGGACCAGGTACGCTGGCATTCCTTTAGAGATGGCAGACTTTGGCACCAGGGTTCTGTTTTAACTTGTGTGTCTTGTTTGGTTAGTACCCGGGCTGGATGGTTAACTCTGAAGGCTCCGTGTTCATAGCCACAGCCAATGATGATGCAGTAGGAATGTACACCTGCACGGCCTACAACAGCTATGGGACTATGGGCCAGTCGGAGCCCACCAAAGTTATCCTGGAGGTATGGGAAGATCTTTGCTATGTGAGGATGAGGAGGTCTGAATGTAATGGGCCGAGCGATGGTGCTTCACTTTATTGTTTTTACTGAAATCATAAGAACAATCTTACCAGTGTTCAATAACTTCTTCCTCTCTTGTTTTAGGACCCACCATCTTTTCGGTTGTCCCCCAGGGCTGAGTATCTGCAAGAGGTGGGTAGAGAGCTGATGATACCCTGCCAAGCACATGGAGACCCATCTCCTAATATCACCTGGGCCAAGGTGAGCACACTTTCACTTTCAGAAATGTGAAATGTCATATCCACATTGGCAAATCACCATATATTGTGAAAATGTTAGTTGTCGTTCATATTTGAATAAAAAAAAAAAAGCCTATTGGACCAAAAATTAGTCCTTGTGTTTAAGGTGGTAGTGACTTCAGGCTCCTGCAGGTGGCGTTGCACAGGGATGATGAGGCTATAAATACCTGCAGGGTGTGAGGTGTGAAGAGGTGGTACAGTGCAGTGAATGTCTCAGATGTTAATGATAAAGCAGTGATTGTATTTGGGGGTTAAAGGTCAGAGTGTGAAGGAAGTAGCTGAATGTGCAGGTGTATGAAATGTACGGTCATACACCTCCCACCATTGGCATATTAACTAAATTCTGCAAAAACACTTATATAACTCTGCGAGGTTTTATCCAAGAAACAAAATTTAACATACCACAGAAACCATAAAGGGTCTACTTTTCATATATATATATATATAGCTTGAATCAAAATATATATTTTAGATATTTGTGAGAGGAGCTTAAATAAGCAGAGACACGTGAACATGAATATTCAGTGTAGGGTTAGTGGCTGAGGAAAACGGAGTGTCACCTCACATTAGTTAAGCTTTAGAAATAAAAGCACATACAATGTCTAAAAGCTGTAATGAGCAGTGTGTAGCCAACACCTCTGTTTATTCAGTTCTGAGCTCAAACGTCTTGACTAGAAATGTTTAGAGTGTTTTTTCACAATATATCAGCACATCTGAAAACAGGTTTTTGTAAAGTCTAAGTTTAGATCAGATTTAATCAGAATATAGATTTATGACACTCTTACTGTTCTGACTCTGTTGTTGCTGAGTTTGTGCTGAACTAAGGCCTGTGTAACACTTTTGGGAAAAATATTTTAGATGTCTGTAATTTGTAAAAAAGTCAGAACATGTCAGACTACATCAGAGTTAAATTACTACTCAAACAGTCTCAACATTATAAGAAAAAGTCTTAAAATATGTGACTTTACATACATTTAATGGACATCAGCCCAATGCTGACAGAGACCAACTTTAATTTCTGCAGGTTGGCGCAGCCCCTCGCTCTCCTTTTGCTGTCTTGTCCAATGGCTCTTTGGTTCTACGTCCTCTCAGTAAAGACCACCAGGGGGTGTGGGAGTGTCGTGCCACTAATCGTGTGGCCACGGTCAGCACAGGCACCATGGTCTTAGTGCTGGGTGAGTACAGCACTGTTTACCCTTTAACCGCTGTAGGCTGACACATATTAACATATTCTCACAGTCAGGCCTTAACTGTGTTCTCTGTCTAATGTCACACAAATGTGTAATATCAGAGATGCCATCTTCATGCCCTGACCGCCTTTCTCTGACAGGCACAAGTCCCCATGCTGTGAGCGCCGTGTCTGTAGATCCAGGCATTAACCATGCCAACGTCTCCTGGGAGCCTGGTTTTGATGGAGGATATACACAGAAGTTCACCGTCTGGTCAGTGACCTCGTTTTGGGCTAAACGGGTCTCTCAGGAGATCGACTTTATCTTGTAGAGTTTAGATCTCACCCTAATCTGTCACACCTGATCCAGTTAATCAGGACCTTCAGGAGGATGATCTGCATCTTAGAGCCAAATGTGTGGGCACTAAACTCTTCAGGGCTGCAGATCTTCTGAAGTTACTCAGCTCTGTCTCTCACTCGTGCATCTCTAAACATATAATACGATTAGAGTGTTGTGAAAAAGTTCATTTGTGTTCACTTTAGTTCAGAGTGTGTTATGTTCATTAGACGTGAAGGGACATTTTATGCCTTTTTTGTTTTAATGTTGATCAATATGGAAATCAGAAACCCAGAGTCTCAAAGTGAGCATCAGTCCAGCGGGGCTGTACACTTTATAAACACAAAACTACACGATGTAAAGGGCAGAATTAAGAAAAGTAGTACACAGATATACGGTATATACACACACACACACACACACACACACACACACACACACACACATGCCACAATGTTTTAGATTAAATTCAACTTTTTTGCCCAAAAAGAATCTGAGCTCCATATTTACTGTAACTCAGCCTTATCCACGGTGCCCGGGGAGCAGTTGGGGGTTAGGGGTCTTGCTCAGGGACACAGTCATGACCTGCCCGGGGATCGAACCAGTGACCTTCTGGTCACAAGACCAGATCCTTAACCACCAGACCACAGCTGCCCCCCATGTTGTTGTTAAAGTAATTAGAATATTGAAGGACTGTGGTACTTAGACATTGACATATTACTGCTTATGTCAAATTTATACATGTGTGTGTGCCTGTGTACATAATATTATTACATTTTGCTAAATTTGGGGCCCCGAGTGGCTCAGCAGGCTAAGACGCTGACACTATGAGCAGAGGATCGTGAGTTTGAATCCTGGTCATGCTGTTTACCATCAACAGTCTGGGCCCAAGAGGGCAAAAATTGGCAGTGCTCTCTCTGGGCGGCTAGATGGCGCTCTCTCTCTCTCTCCCCATCACTCTCACATTGTAATGTCCGCTGGCTCAGGCATCTGATTGGTCCATTCAGAGCTGGGAATCCTGCGCTTTCCTCCGAGTGCGTTGGCTCCCCAGTGACGGTGTATCAGCGGTAGTTAGAAAAGAGGAGGTGGCTGTATCACACGCAGCAGAGGATGCTTGTGCTTGTCTTCACCCTCCTAGAGTCAGGGACAGTGCAAAGTGATGAGGAGAGCCCCCTAGTGGATGGGATGAGTTAATTGGTTACTACCACATTGGGAAGAGGAGAAAATTGGCAAAAAATATATTTTAAAAAATTGCTAAATTTGCTTGTTTCGAGATAAAAGCCTTAAATTAGCAAAATTATTAGTTTTAGTTAATTTACTAATTAAATAAGAAATTCTGATATATTTTATATTTCAGTGCCACATCAAAAATGTATATTAATTATTTATAATTTCAGTGAAAAAAGTTGTAATAAATGACTTAAAAACACTAAAATATGAACACAAATAAACTTTTTGCAGATAGTAAATGAAACTTCCTGCTCAGATACTGAGATTAATAAGATGCTTAGTTGAGGATTGTTGATGTTTTACTGATGCATTATTTCTTGTAGGGTGAAGCCCACTACCAGAGGGAAGCATGAGTGGGCATCTCTCCCTGTGCCCACATCTAAATCTAGCCTCCTAGTTACGGGTCTCCAAGCTGCCACCAGTTATCAGTTCAGTGTTTTACCTCAGAATAAGCTGGGATCTGGTCCTTTCAGTGAGATCGTCACCATCAGGACTTTGGGTGTGTATCGGCTTGGCCATGTTTTTGGAAAGTTATAAAATTCATCTTATAAGCTTCTCTGATTGGCCGCTGATTTCTTCTGGTTTTTGTATTCAGCTCTACCAACAGATCCTCCGACTGTCGTAACGACTTTATCAACAATACCCCCTCCTACTTCACTGTCAGTCAATCTGACAGCAGTGGGCGTGTTACTGCAGTGGTCGCCACCCCCTGTTGAGTCTTCACCAATCACAGCCTTCGTCCTGCAGGCGAGGCAGGAGGAGGGCGAGTGGGTTACACTTGATGGAGGAATCAACGTCAATGTTACAGAAATGATCGTGCAGGGACTGATCAGGGTAAACACTTCATGTTTCTGTAATAAAGTGATGTTTTAGAAACTTTACTTTACCTTTTTGAATTAAATTATGATCAGAATGAAGTTTATTCACATGTGTGTGACTGCAGATCAGACTTAAATGAGCAGAATACGGCACTTTTAACTGTTTCCTCATCACAGGACTCCAGCTATGAACTGCGGCTGCTGTCGCGCAGAGACAACCTGATCAGTGAGCCGAGTGAATCAGTCAGTGTGTCCACTAAAGGTAAGTGTCCATCACAGACCTTTGAGGTACAGAGAACAGACTGTCACACCTTTAGACCTGTCAGAACTGGCTCACTGGTAAAATCTCAGCATGTGTTCTGCAGGTATGGAGGTGTACCCCTCTCCACCGCGCCTGCTGGCTTTTGTTCCTGAGCCCCTGCTTGCCGGGGTGATCGGAGGTGTGTGTTTTCTCTTTGTGGCCATCATCCTTTCGCTGGTGACGGCGTGTGTCATGGGCCACAGGAGGGAGCGGCGCCGCAGAAAGAGACGAGATGGTAAGGTCAACACAGAGGAAATACACTGCCATAACACATAACAGTCAACTTAGATGGGCGCTGAGTGGCTCAGTGGACTAAGGCGGCGTCACTATGATCTGAGGATCGTGAGTTTGAATCCTAATCATGCTGCTTTACATCGACAGCCGGGGCCTGAGAGAGCAAAATTGGCCGTTTTCTCTCTGGGTGGTTAAGATGGCACCCAGCACTACTAAGTAATGCCGGCTGGCTCAGGTGTGTGCCAGGCAATCCATCAGAACTGGGGATCCTGTGCTTTGGCTCCTTGGCTGTGATGTATCAGCAGCAGTTGGAAAAGAGGCGGAGCTTTGACTTCACAAGCATCGGAGGAGGCCTGTGTTAGTCTGCACCCTCCTAAAGTCAGAGACATTACAAGAGATTTAAAAAAAATGCTTAGAAAAACATGAAATTTCAGGGTAACCTCTTAAAACTCCACTGTCTTCTTTTCTGTCTCCGTCTGCTGCCCAAATCTTAGTGCTTTTATTCAGTAATTACATAAAATAAATACACTATAAAAATAAAATATTGTTTTTTCTAAAAGAACCCTAATAAAAATGTGTTTATGATGTTGCATAATTCTGCTGAACTTTTCATTTGTTCATAATTCTGCTGAACTTTTCATTTGTTCATCCTAGAAATCATTTATTTTAGGCTGCGCAGCACTAAATGAACATTATGTAGATTCAGCTTACAAATCAGATTTGTGCCACTAGAGGGCGCTTCAGTAGGACACAAACTGAGTGCTCAGTTCTATTTTTTTGGGACTCAAACGAGCCAAAATCAACACTTATAGTAACTGAGGACATGACACATGCTCTATTTTAAGCAGAGCCTTTAATTAGCAGCTCAAAATAGAAAGGAATGAGTAGAAAGAAGAGTTTCAGCTTATATGTGACTTTTTTTGTGAAGATCTTAGAAAAGATAAAAGTGATGCTCTAAATAGAAAGAAGAGGTGTGTTTAATGGCTTAAAGAGTAGAATCATAAGCACGTAGAAATGAGAAGATAATGAAAGTTTTAACAACAAAATTCTTCCGTTTCATGCTTATTCATACAACCATTGAAACTAGTTTGTCTCTCAGACTTCAGCCTGTGTGTACAGAGTGAATGCCTGCCTACCTCTGCCAGCTCCTCTAACGCATGGTGTATTTATTTCAGTTGACCGTGTTTGTCATCTCATTATTTGAACTCATTCTTTGTGTGGCATGATGTAAACTCTGCATCCTCCCCCACCGTTTCAGATATCCCTTCTGCCTTCCAGAAGAGCCCATCTCCAGAGTAAGTCTCCATCAGTACTCTGCATGTGCCATCCTCAAAGTTCCAGAGTTTTATTTTTCAAAAGCTTTTGGAAAGTTGCATTTAAAACACTTTTACATGAAGCATATAGTAAATATGTTCATCTTCAGTTTGGACATTTTGTATAATCTGTACATTTTTTCTTCATTTAAAATATATACATATACACACTACTCACCAAAAGTTACAGATATTTGGCTTTCAGGTGAAATTTATAGAAAAAATATAAATAAAAGTTGGGCATTTAAGTAGAAGCATGCAGTGGTGATTTCCTCTCAAACTATTTACTGAAACAGTGGTGTTTATACCCCAACAATTGTCAGTGCTTCTATAACGTGGCATGTGACCTTCAGCATCAATTACAGCTTGACAACGACGTCTCATACTGTTCACAAGTCAACTTATCTCCTGAGGCATGGCATCTTCTTGAAGGGCGACCATCACGTCATTGAGGTTACTGGAGTAAGTTCAGGACACTCCATCTGAGGTACCACAGTCTCCAGCAGCAGTTCCCTAATGATGTGACCTTGATGAGCTGGAGTATCATCTTCCATGAAGATGAAATAAGGCCTGTGTTGTTCATGCAGAGGCCTAATGACTGGATTAATGATGTTATTACAGTAGTCTGGGCTCGTCACTGTACCATTCACACAGTGTAGAGCAGTTCTGTATTGACTAGACACACTAACACCACCAAAGGCCTGTCTGGTGACAACAGTGGCTGATGCACAGCGTCTCCTTAACATCTCCATCATTTCTGCTCAGTGTGAATTGACTTTCATCAGTGAACAGCACTGAGGCCCACTGGTCCCTCATCCAGCGCAAATGCTCTCCGACCCATGTAAGACGATGCCACCTGTGCCTGGTGGTGTGGTCAGGTACCCTTGCAGGTTATCTAGCACACAGACCGTGCTGATGTAAACGTTTTTGAAAGGTCTGACGTGACACTTGTTGCCTCTCACCTCCCTTAAATGTGCCTGGAGTTGTGTGGCATCATCATCCGGTTCTGCAGGGCACTGTTCACAGTGAAGCGGGCATCAGTGTGGGATGTGGCCAAAGGACGTCCACTTCTATTCCTTTCAGTGTCACATTAAGTTCACCTGTAAAGGTTAGAGTGCATTTTAGGTTCATCCTGAAATTTCACCCGAAATCCAAATATCCTCACTTTTAGTGAGTCGTGTGTAACACTACAGTCTGTTATGGTTGTTTTCTTCATGAGTCAGTATCAACACAGCTCATGCTCATTAATATAATTTTACAACTAATCGTACAAGCTCTGAGTGTTCTGAGGAGATTACAGAGTTAATTTAAAAGTGTTGTGAATGAGACAACGCATAGGTCATATCACGTAATCCACTACTCAGCTGTGTACTGTAAGCTATGCTGATAACTCATTTATGGTCCCTGGATGGTTTAATGTGGACTTTTATATCTTGTGCATCTTATATTTAATTCAATATGGCCATATACAGTACCAGTCAAAAGTTTGGACACCTTCTGGACGTTCAGTGTTTTTTCATAATGTAAAAATGTTCTGCATTGTAGATTAATACTAAAGTCTAAACTCTGAGTAAATACATCTGTAATTATTTAGTAAACAAACAAGTAAACAAACCAGAACATGTTTATATTTGACATTCTTCACAGTAGGCACCTCTTGCTTAGATGCAGCTTTCTTGGCATTTTCTCAGTCAGCTTTATGAGGTAGTCACCTGGAATGGCTCTCAGTTAACGGCTGTGTCTTGTCAAGAGTTCATGACTTGCATTTCTTGCCTCTTAATGTGTTTGAGACATCAGTTGTGTGTCTTTGAAGTAAAATCTAAAACATGTTTTGGTTTGTTTAACACTTTTAAGTTTACTACATGATTCACTATGTGTTCACTCAGAGTCTGGATGACTTCAGTATTCATTTATATTGAATGAGAATGTGTGTCCAAACTTTTGACTGGTACAGCATGTGTATTTTATTTATATAGTAATTTACTCAAAATTAAATATTCTAATAATGAAAAATGAAAACAAAAAAGGCTTAAAATGTAATTTTACATGGAATGGATATAAAATGTGACTTTTTTTACATTTAATTATGAACAACAATGAACTTTTTCACCATATACACAAAGTTTTCAAAATGGCACTGTAGTTTGTCATGTAAATGTGAGTTTTTTGAAAAACTGCTTTTGTTCCTTTGCTCCTACCCTCAGAGCTCGCTCGCCTTCTAACAGCCCCGACAGCATGCTGAAGATGAAGCTGTGCCCACCCCTTAGCTTCTTCCCCAACTCCTCATCCTCTGATCGTTCAGATCGCTCCTCCTTTGACAAAGGCAGCCGCAGTGAGTACCAGGACCAGAAGAAGCAGCTCCTCTCCTCATCCTCTCCACCGCCACGCTACACTCTCTTTGAGAGCCACCTTGGTGGCTCCCCGTCCCCAACGTCAGCCATTGAGTCTATATCAAGAGGACCTGATGGTCGTTTCATTGTCCAGCCACATCCAGAAGTTTCCACACCATTACATGTTAAAAAGAACTTTAAAAAGGAATTCCCGCAGTCTTTTGGCAGAGACTGTAGTGGAGGGAGCAACAGTGCCTCTTTCAGACACTCTCCCAAATCTAACTTGGTTAGTTCAGAGAAGCATACGAGACGAGAGCTGTCTCCAGGGCTGGCTGTGGACTCAACAGACCTTGAGAGACCACCACACTCCCCAGGCAGGGTTAAGGCAATGGCTAGGAACTTCTCCCGCCACGGCTGCTTTTACTCTGATGAGGAGCAAGGCTGCTCAGAGTCACTTTTAGAGAGAGCCAGCTTCTACTCAGACTGCAGAGAGAACAGGACTCGAGACTCACTGAAGAAATACTGCCTCCCAAGCCATCGGGAGGACATCTTCCCCAGCTTATCTAGGAGAGCCCGGGTTCTGGAGAGGGAGAGGCTGCTGCACCAGGGTGGTTATCAACCCATGGACAGAGACAGCCAGCTGACAGAACCTAGCACCATGGTATCTCAGCTGGGAAGTGAACAAGAGAGGGAAAATCTCAGCAAGTGTTTGAGGCTAGTGAAGGAGCGAGAGGTGATGGAGCGGGAGCTTGAGAGCTATACAGCGAGTCGCAGGGTACAGGAACGTGAAAAAGAGCAGAGACGTGCCAAATCAGCAAGCCCTCTAAGAAGATGGGGAGGAGCTGAGTCAGAAGATCCCGTCTGGAAGCCTCAAGACAGCCACCTTCGGCAAAAAAGACCTAGTAGTCTAGCTCAGCGGGTTTCAGACTATCGAAGGGGTTGTTATTTTGGCAACACCAGTAGTCCCATGGAGAGAATACTCCCCTCGCCCTCTTACATTCAGTGGGATATCAGCCCTGTTACCTCTCCTACTAACCAGGTGCCAATGCTGAGCCTCTCTGAGGGAAACACGCCTCGCTCCCTGCAACCAGGCATACCTCGGCGAGGGCGGATGGATGTAGAGGACTCAGCAGCAGGAGACTTTTCACATTCACCTGTGACACAGTACACTTCTGTCTCGCTCAATTCTCCCAGGAGGAGCAGTCCCTCTCCCTGTGGGTCTGACCTGGCACGGGCCAGGTGCCCAGAGAGACCCTCAAATAGGGAGCAGGAGCGTACCTGCTCAAAGACTCTGTCAGATGAAGGCAGGAAGCATGGCAGAGAAATAGAGACGCAAGCAGAAGTATCTAGATTTGCACACCCTACTTCAAGTAGTCCTTCACCATCTGAGAGAGGACAACATTCCGTAACAGAACGAGAAACAGAATCAAGACCTCATTATCAGTACCTGAAATCTAGCGTAGGGGAGTCAGACATTAATCATATTGGGAAGTTGAATCACAGTAACTCTGGTTGCTCCACGCTTCCTTACGATCATCAGAAAACAAGGGCCAAAGTAAAACTTCAAGAGAATAAGACTGGAAACGAGCTCAACTGTTCCGCTCTAGAGCCTGAGGGAGAGAAGGAGGGTGTCCGGGCACGCTCCCGTAAGAGTGACAAATGTGTCTTTGTTGATAGCCCCAGCCGCATTTCTCCCTTGACCCTTGAAAAAGAGGGAGAGAATGATCAGTCGAATTTATCCATTGTCAAAATGTCAGAATCACTGAAAGCCAAAATTGTGCCCCAACCTCCCAGGGTGTCTTCTCTTCAAACCAGCACTATCCTGGAGTACTTGAGTCTGCCCGGCTTCATCGAGATGAGCGTCGATGAGCCTATACAGGAGAGGCAACCGGAAGAATCTGCCAACAACAGCACCGAGCCAGAAAATGGGACTCTGTTAAGAATTGAGCCTGACGTAGTACCTAAGAACTGGGAAAGCCATGGTCAGGACCTCGCAAAGGATAACAGTCATCAAATTAAAGTTGTAGTGGACTTTAAAACCTCGATTGTTCCAGCAGGACATTCTGAAAATGTACATAGTTCTACACTCAGTTCAGAGTCCTCGGTAACGAACAGTAACACAGTTGTAGATCACAAAGAAAGTTCTCAGTCTCGACAAAGAACAGGTTCTAATACGCAGCAGTCTACCAATGTGAACACGCCTCAGACACTAGTGAACACTTCTAAAAGTGTGCCACCTTTTGTTTCTAACAGTCCCAGACAAGATAATACTGTAGCAGAACAGCCTCAAAGACTTCATGTTCAGGACAACAGGACTAACAAAATAACCTCACGGATCTCTCAAGCTCCCATGCCTTTTATGAAGAAGTCAATCAGCATTGGTCCATGTAGAACTCTTTCGGGTATGGGGCAACCCCGTCCATTCCTTAAGAAATCCATTAGTTTAGGGTCTCAGAGGTGGGATCATTATGAAAGCCCGAGGACTTATATCTCTGAGATCTGCTATAGAGACGAGTTCCCCAATCCGGATGTAAGGATAAAGTCCTACAGTTTGGGTCGCACACCTGTAAGTGCTTACTCTAGGCCTGGTCCCTCATGGCAAGGGGCAGTGCCCGTTCAACCCCCTAGTAACCATAGCCTGGATAGACCTAGATACAGTGAGCAACCATACATGACTCCCTCTTATCTCCCACATGTCCAAGGCCCCCCATTGCTAGATCCCTGTAGACACGAGTCAGACCCTCGTCGACAGGCCACAGTCTTTCCAGAGTACTCCAGATGCCCATTGTCATATCGAGAGACCCTAAGGTCAATCCAGCACAAGTATGTGCCTCAGGATTTCCCTCGACCCTTTGGCGCATCCAGACCAGTGGCGAGGGGTGAATTTGTTCGCCCTGTGGATTCTAGAAGGGGCGGACAGAGGCCATTCTTGCCTAGGGGTTACAGCTGGCCTTCTCCCTACCAAGCATCCTTTCCACCACGAGACCATGAGGTTCACATGGAGCTCTACGGAAGAGTGGGAATGGGAAAAGGCAGCACAGATGTAGAGGGCAGGGACAGTAGAGTAGAGGGTGGCAGAGCCAGTTATGCCAGCCAGAGCAGTGGTAGAGGAAGTGTGGGGCCGTACGGACACGGGCACCTGCGCCAGTCTATATCCATCACTCCGACCTTACTGAGCTCTCCAGAGACTACAGAGGAGAGCGAGAGACACAAGGCAGAATTGGACCCTCGAGAACAGAAGTCAAAAAGGTGAAGCTGATGCACAAATATTTCAGAAGGGTGACATCAACACAGGCTGATGTGAATTTTTAAATCTTTGTTATTGAAACTTAAATCTGGTCCACGTCTCACTGTGTGTTGTACATCTGTGTATAGAAGGAATACATCTGTAGATGAGAGTTATGAGTGGGATGCTACTGATAGTCCAATGAGTCTTGACCACCTGGAGGCCATGAAGATGGAGCAGGCAGGCGTGGGGAGAGGCAGGGAGCTTAGGCGAGATCGGCCTCGCTCCACCACTGGCCTCCAGGATCTACAGGAGAAAGGTGAGTCCCACCCTGATTTCTGACTCTAGGTACTGGGTTTAGCTATGAGCTCCTTTGACCTCCTTCCGTTTGCCCTCTCCTCTTCTCTCCACTACATTCCTTTTAGGCCCATACTCCTACACCAGTGTCCTCCCAATCTCCCATCCACCTCCACGACAGTATGGTCGCTCACTCAGTGAGGCACGCTTCAATGCTCTGAGGCAGGAGTTCCAGGAGTACCGCAGAGCACAGGAATCCTCCCGAGACCCCTGCCTTCCCCCTGATCCTGACTCCGATTCAGGCTCTGCCCTGCTCTGAGAACCTCGCCTCGGTCCGTTACCTTCCACTCCTCCTGTTTTCACCGTTAAAGCGATAGTTTGGCAAAATTCATACACATTTTTCCCTTTAACTTAAGTGCAGTCAGCCAGTAGATGTTTGATATTCAAGGTTGCACTGAAGTGGTAGTTTTAAAGCTCACATCTAATGGAAGTTTACACCAGTTACCAAATTGCATACCTAAACGTTGCCTATGATGGATAGACAACCACTATCACTAGTTACACAGTCACATGCGCTCAATAGCCACCCAACAGAAAATTAACTTTATTATTGAAAATTCTGGATAGTGAACGATTACCTGCAGCTGCCACGTCTGTACAAGGTGACAAAGTTTTTTGGAGCATATTTATGACGCCAACAGCATCTTGTCTTGAAACACTTTCTTTGATGTTACAATACATCATCTTCCAGTGGCACTAAGCCATGTTTCACAATGGTCTCTGCATCTGAGAGTCATGACTATGGAAAAACCCATTGGTAATATTATCTATAAGTTTGATACAGACAAAGTGTAAACTTCAAGACTGCTGCTGTGATTACTTATATTAGCACATCATAAGGTGAATATCATCAAAAAGATCATCTGTGTTCATAATTTAATTCAGAATAAAACTATATATTTTATATTTGTTACACATATACATATTTCAAGTCTTTTGTTTGATTTAATGTTGATATTCAATTAAAACAAGCCATGAAATGTCACTTTACATCTAATTAATCTATGACTTTTTTATTAAATTATGAACGAATTTAAATGACCTTTTTCACCATATTCTCATTTTTGAGAAGCACTAGTAGTGCCACAAAATTTGTGTATATGGAGCTGTGATAATGCATTAACGTGATCTCAATTTAACGCAATTAAAAAAATTGTGCCATTAAAGCAAATTCTATTTCTCCCTGCAAGTCATCCATAGTTCATGTTGAGACTTGACCGCGCAGCATCATTAAGAGTAGAGGAGTAAAGGCTGCTTTATACTTTCAGTATCAAGTGAATGATGATGCATGAATGATGACGTAAGACTCGTACATTTGCCTTTTAAAATAATCTTCATTGACATTTTTCACTATACAACAGAACCTTGACTTAAGAGTTTAATTCGTTCTGTGATGGAGCTTGTAACTCAGTTTGCTCGTATATCAAATAACATTTCAACATTAAAGTGTATTAAAATGCTATTAATCCATTACAGCCCCCCAAAAATCACACAAACACTTCACCAAGTGTTTTTAAATAAGAAAAATGTACTTTATAAATAACAAATAATGTGTAAAAAAAGATAATAATAATAAAATAGACTGTAAAGAATAAACTGGTTTATTATGTGTATTTACATTAAAGATCAGATGATCTTCATCAGTGACTTTTGTCTTTTTTGCCACACTTTCACTTTTCTCCTGACTTTCACTGACAGGGTGTTTCAGTAAAATTTGTCCAAAGAGCTTTGTTTCTTCCTCCATTTCAAAATGTTTAGACACAGTTGTTTACAAAGTGCTGCCACACCACCTCTTCTTCTTGGCAGTTTCAGCAGTGATCTCTGCACTCGCGCTCGCTAGTGACTCCTAGTGGGAGGTGGCAGAATCGCTCACAATTAACTATGACATACTGAGATTAAATGCAATTACATTTTTAAATGTATTGACAGCCCTTATATATATATATATTTAGAGAGAGAGAGAGAGAGCCACTCGGCTGAATTCAGTTTGAGGCAAGTGTTTAATGCCGGTTGGTGTACATGAGCTTTATTTACTTTTTAGCTTTATTATTATACTTCAGAGCAAAGCTAAAGCACATTATCATTTGCTAAAATGTCTTTTCTGGTTGACTGCACTTGGACTGTGTAAATGTGATTTTTTGCCAAATGTTCATTGAGTCTAGTGGACATTTGTTTATATTAGCTCTGTATATAGTGATAGTTGAGTGTTTTCTGCTCACCATGCTACTCTAATGAGAATTCATTCATTCATTGTTTATGCTGTTCTAATGAGGATCTTTCTGATCTTTGCCTTTCAGAACCTCCAAAAGAAGGAGACAAATAGCTTTTAGGAACAATCCTGTCCTGACTGGGAATACTGATGCTCAAAAGCTTTCATTCATTCACACTTTTTGGTGATGTGATGTTATGTGGATCTTTCCAAGAAGATCTGACCAAGATATCAGATTTGCTCAGGTGTGTTTTATCCTTTCTGTGATTAAAGGACATTCTGGGTATCAAGAGGTGACCCAGATTTTCTGTGTAATCTGCAATACCATGAACACTAGAATGAGCTGGATGTGGTACTCGCTGTCTTATTGCAGTTTACCAAAAACATTCATGTACTGATGCATGTGTTTTCTTTCTAATGCGTTTTCACTGTGAGTCTTAATGAAGAGCCTTGAAGAACAACTTATTAGTGAGGACGTTTTCATCACTACTGTTACTTTGCCTAAACCAAAACACCACTGAGTCCTCAGTGGCTGTACAGTATGAAAATGTGCTTGGACAATCGCATCTTATGGCCTAAAGTAGGGACGTCTCCACTGCCTCCAGTGTCTGCAGTGCTGGTTAAGTCACTGTAATGTAAAGGCGTTAAGCTTTAAATTGGTTAAAACTAATACCTGGAAGCTGTCCATGTAAACTTTTACACTAAAAAGTTTTATAGTTTGTGGAGGTTTTTTTTTTTTAGAAAATGTTGACCACAGGCCTTTACAATTGTTAAAATGATGAGTTTGGAAAAGCTCCATAATGGCACTGTTTGGTCCCCGTTTGCTGAGAAGACCTGCACGGGACCAAAGTATTAAGCTAATGAGGTGTGTTGCCAAATGTTGAAAGATGTATTAATACAATGAGACTATCAATATGGTCACATATTTGGGAAGAGCGCCACTAGAAGACTATAATTTATTCAAATCCAGCATATACAGGAATCGAAGAAGGGGTGGGAGTCCAGCAGAATTTGATGAACTTCCAGCTCAAACTCGACCAAATTTATCTCATCTGTGAGTTAACGGGCTCACTAGTGCTGGAAACCTCGCAAATCTGAGAATGTTTTAAAATACGGAGCATAAAGAACAATTTAACGGTCCACTTCTGTTTGAGTAAAGGCTGAAGGTCAGACAGTTGTTGCCTTTATAGAGAAAAGATCATCATCATTAATTCAGTGCCTGAGTTTGTAAGACACTTGTAATCACAGTGTAGCTGTTACGCTCAGTAAACCAGTTTATTTGCATATCATTTGTGTTGTGAAATACCAGAATGTAATGTCCGAAATCCACTTTGTCACCTGCGTTATTTCACTTTTACACTTACAGTTCAATTAGCTGTGCTGTGTATTTATTTCAGGATTAGTAAACAGAGATCCTGTGATATACACCAGTGTTTACATGCACATCTGAATGTGAATAGTGAGCAGTCTTTGTATTGCTGGTGTTGTGTGTCTGTCTGTGTTATGTGTATTGTATATACAGTATTTTGTATATAAAACATTTTGTTTTTGGGTTGTTTTCCTCTTTTTTATACACGTGTTCTCTTTTATTTTAGATTTGTAAGAAATAAATCTCATATTTAAAATAAGGATGTACATTTTGTAAAACATTCAAAGACTGTTGACTTAAAAAAAACAACAATTTTCTAGTTTGTACAAACTGGTCAGAAATATGCTGGTTTTATATGTTCTTATATTGTCATTGTTAATTTTGTATGTTTTTATGAAATAAATTGACTTTATTTACTGAGCTTTTAATCTGTAATTTATTATTCCAGTACTTTTAGTGAAGTACAGCACCCAAAGTGGTTTAAAGTCATCCACAGACAAATACATAGTGTAACACACACAAACTGCATTGTATGCTTATTTTATTTACTCTCTGTATGCCCGCATAATAGCAGGTTCAGGTCAACCTAAAGTTTCAGCATTTTTAAGCCTTCCTCTGCGCTCCTCACAGGACTCACTTTGAGGTCATGCGCATGACATGCTTCACCATGTTTCCAATGCCGTCAAAGATGTAGTGGTAGTGGAAGTCTGTCTCCCACATGAAGCTTGGAGTGCTGACAACCTTGTTCTTCTCATCCACATAGGTCTCGTAGGAGAGAGTTAAGGAAAAGCAGAGATTTTGGGCTGAGAAAAGAAAACGTGCAGCAAAAAAATCAACAATTTTCTCGTCTGCTAATCAAATTCTGTCTGCGAACTTCAGCCTGTTCTGCTGCGTCTTTAAGCCACAAACCCTGAACCTGAAATCATTAGAATATTTCATTTAAAGTAAATTACTATTCAAACGGTATCAACTTTAAAACTACAAAGCTTAAACTATGTCACTTTACATGTAATGAGTATAAAATATAAACGTTTCTCTTCTTTTAAATTAAAAAAAATCTACTTTTTCATGATTTTCTCATTTTTTTTATTAAACTATAATAGTCCTGTGGCCTGCAACAGTGTTCATCAACCCTGCTCTGGAGATCTAACTTCCTACTTAATAGCTTCATCCCTAATTAACCCAACATGATGCATCTAATTACTGCCTTTAGAAATTCTTGATCAGCTGAACGAGGTGTTGGAGATGAATCAGGAAATCTCCAGGAGGGGGTTTGGTGACCACTGGTCTACAAGATTATGCTTATACCAAACAGGCTCAATCACCCTATATAACCCTATATAGGTGGCTCTACATGGGGAAGCCGTGGCCTAGTGGTTAAGGATCTGGTCAGGTCACCAGTTCAATCCCCAGGAAGGTCATGACTAAAGTGCCCTTGAGCAAGGCACCTAATGCCCAATTGTAAGTCACTTTGGATAAAATGAACTAAAATGTAAACATAGCTTTTCTTCCTTCTCCCACTTTTTCCCCTCATCTTAGTCAGGATATGTAAGGCTCGCGGACATTGTGGCGGGCCCCCATGCTCTTGACAGCCTGCACCATGTTGGTGTTGGGCCAGCGGCCCCAGCGACTGCTCTCATCCCGCTCATAGCCCATAGTGACCTCCAGGTTTGGCAGCACTCGGCAAGCCAGCAGAGGAGACATGCTGGACAAACTGTGAGAGGAAAAAAGAAATAAAATAGCTTAAATCCATCTCTACAAAGCATCAAATTATATCTTTGTAAGTGAAATTATTAAATTTAATCTATGCTGTAAGTTTATTATAGGACTATTTCACTTGTTCGAAGTAATGTTTGTAAATTTCATCTAAATAAAATGTTATTTCATTAATCTTATTATTAATCTTATATATTATGTTATTAATAAAAAAATATTTCATTATTTTATTAATTAATAGATATTTTTTATATATGTTTTATGCTTTAAATGAACAAAATTGTGTGAATATACACAGATAATTTACTAATATAAATATACAAATTTAATTGACCTAAAACAATGATTAAAGGGCCAAACACATAAAAAATAGAATATCATGAAAAAAAAATGTTGTTCATAATTAAAATGAATTAAAATAGGTAAATTGTCATAGTTTATATATTTTATTTTTTGTTGTTTTAATGTTTAATCAGTATGAGACAGTTTACGAAAATTAAAAATTCAGTATCTCAAATTATTAAAATATTTCATTTTTAGTTTGAGTAAATTACTATTCAAACAGTATCAACATTAAAACAGTTTAACCTTTTAATTAAATTATGAATAACTATGACCTTTTTCACAATAGTCATTTTTTGGAGATGCACTATATTATAATAAGCTTATAACTTTTACATGACATATTACTAGATTATATTAACAGAATCATCTGTTATTGTTTTTTAAAGTGTGGATGCTAATATGTATTTGGATGCTTTAGGCTAATGAGATAAGAATGTTAACAGTACATCTCATTTACAGTGATCAACTTTCAAAGTCTCGTTCCTTTGACATATTATTCCAATATTCATTTTCTTTTGGCACTCAAGCACTCACCCAATCGGTTTGCGAGAACGGTGGAATTCCTTCAGTACCCTCTCCACGTCGTTGTTAAGCTTGCAGTCTTTTCCATCCTTGTTAAAGCTGGACCTGCTCAGACATCAAATTAAAAGAGCTTAGTAATGAATCCCAATGCAGAGACGATACCACATATAAGACTGCAACATCACCACAAGCAGACAGCTACGTTTATGTTTAGCAGACGTTCTTATCCAGAGTGATGTACAGCAGTGTTTTGTCTCCATTAAGAGAATTATCTCAGCTAGTACAGACAGATTAGAGTCCAGACTACTCTTCAGTTCAGACACTGTTAGAACTAAACCATCACTAATACCTAGAAAGAAGTAAAGATACACAATTATACACAATATAAGAGCTTTACAGCTTTACAATAAGTGTTTAAACTAGTGCTGCTTAAGTGCTGCACACAGAGATGGAAAAACTATCACCAGCTCAGGCTTATATTTATCATCAAACCAAAAGGAAAAACACTTTAAATACGTGTGAAATGAATCCCGGCTGTGAATTTGTTACAGAAAATCAAAGCCTGACCTGGAAGACGCTTCGGTAAGTCAGGTCTTTTCTCTGTATTTACACCAAAGCCTTATCCATATGTTTGTTTATACTAATGCCTCCAAAGAAGATTAGATTTCCAGGAATAGATGCTGAGGTGACAAACACACTTGGATGTTACAGCGATCTGAAGCAGGGATGGGCAAATTAAAGATGTCGTGGGATGAAGTTGGCTTTTGCCAAATAGGGTAATGGAGTCTTTTTCTGACCTCAACACTTTGTTCACTATGGAAGGCTTCACCTTGTTTATGTTCATGATGAGCTCTCGTATTCTTTCTTTATTAAAGCTCATTACATCAGTCACATTTCTCTCTTAATGCACATTTTGGTTTTGACTGAATGCAGCTTACTAGAGCATCTAAAAATGAGATTATGAATAAAATCATTGCTGTTCATAAAATAAACTGTCATACTTGATTAATTATGCATAAAATGACATAATTCCTGCTTTTTGTTTATTGATTAGTACACAGTAAATCTGCCAGTGTTAAATCAACACTATTAGAGTTAAATCAACACTGAGAGTGTTATCTTTTGACACTCTCAGTGTTAATTGAACTCTAATAGTGTTGATTTAACACTGGCAGATTTACTGTGTATGACTGATCTCAAATAATTTGAATATTTTGAGAAATTTCAACATTATAACAGTATTGTCATTAAACCAGATAAAAAGGCTTGAATGTGTCACTTTGTGTAATTCATATAAAATGTAATGTTCTTCATTCTGAACAAAAATCAGCTTTTCCACGATATTCTCATTTTAAACCATGCACTAGTACATGTGCTGTAGTGTGTAAGGAGGTCGTTTGCATTTTGTTTTGTCTGTAGATGCTGCTTGTATGTATTTTTTGGTTTACAGATGGTTTTCTGTTAACCCCCCACTGCCTTTCCCTCTTTCTCACAAGTTCTTCACGATGCCGTGGCCTCCAGGGAAGATGACCGCATCGAAGCTGTTGACATCCAGCCTGGACAGATCCTGCATCTGGATCATGCCCTGACCATGGCTGAAGCGGGCAGATTCCACCATCATGTTCCTGTAAAAGAACCCATAAGACAGTAGTTACATCACTTAATCAGCTTAGTGACCACCAGGAGTTCTTCAGGAGAAGCTTCGGAAAGCATGTTGTCTGCCGGTGGCTGCTGGTACAAGACCAGCAAGTTTTAAAGTGAGATTTGACACAAATATAGTGAAAAAGTTCATTTGTGTTGGTAAGATAAACTCGGATTTTATTTCATTTACACATAAAGTGACATTTCAGGTCTTAATGTTGTTCAGAAATACATCTCAAGCTACTGAAATATTGTATTTTGATGCCATTTAAATGGTCGACGTTAAAAGCCAAAATTCTTGAAATGTGTCACTTTAGTTGTAATGAATATAAATATATGTATTATATATTATATCATCATAATTATAATATATATATAATCAAATATATTCATTTTGAATTAAAATATGAACACAAATGAACTTCACCATATTCTCATTTTTGGAGATTTTTGGAGCCAAAACCACACCTGTTCTCGCCAGAGGAGGGTTGCATCTTCATGTGGTCCATGACGTGCATCTGCTGCTGGTTGGGTGCGAAGATCTGAAAGCGTGCACCGTTACGGCTCAGGTGATACATGGTGCTTCAAAAGAAAATAAAGCATCGTGGTTATCAGAGGGAGAAATACATTTATACACACAGTGCATCAGACGCTATGTTGTACGCTATGTCAGATGTCAGCGTGTACTCACTACGCAGCCTCATGAACATCAGTTCCATCCCACCAGCCACAGCCGGAGAACACCTAGCCAGAGAAAGCGGTGGAGTTTCACTTGCTACTCATCTACAAGCACTGCAGTCATATATCCATCTAGAGGACTTACCACAGCAATGTTGGTGTTCCCCCAGTTTCCCCAGTCTCCCTGGTGCACCAGGCAAGCAGGCTGGCGGCTCAGCACAGCTGCAGCCTGCTTTAAGAGAAGAGCCCTTGATGCCAACATGGTCAGGTTCTCTGGCTCAGAGCACACAGGTCAATCCAAAGAGTGGCGGGACGGTCAACCCAACAAAAGTCCTGCAGACAGACGTAACCCTCTTCCACTCTGGACGCGGTGGAAGTCTTTTATACCAGCGCTGCATCTGTGGAGACGTCACTTCCTAAGCTTAAATTCTGAGAAGATAAGATTCTTTGTGGGAGCAAACCTTTTTCCTTTCTTCATCACCTCTCTAATAATACCTGCTTCCATTATCTTATTACCTTAAGTCATTTGGCCACCGGCACCCACACCACCAGCGCTGAGATAAGAGACTGGGCGTGAACCGTTTTCACCTCTGAACTGGACCTGACTGTCTGAACTGTCCGGAGCTCTGGACATCAAGCTTTATCCTATGGACAATCCTATAGACACTTTAAGTACAAGCTGTTGAGGTTGCAGAGAAATGAGGGAACTGGATGATGTGCTACACTCACACTCTCCTTTCAAATGTCTGCCAATGAACACTTTTACAGGCAAAAAATCTCACTAAATAGGACGAGGATGTGCGTAACGTAAGGATGAGAAAAATCATATAAACACTATATAAGTCATGTTAAAATAAATAAATACTAATGTGTAGTAATAACACACTATTCCTGTGTGCACACCAGTCATATTACACTCTTTTCGTGTGAATTAAGTGTAGAAGTGTGTGCTGCACACCTGTACTATTAATACTGAAGCACGTTTAATGATTTAGAGTGTTCAGCTGTATTTCATATTAAAACAGCCGTGAAGTTAACACTTTCGTATTATTACACATTAGTCGTGATGACGTAATCGGTTCCAGAACAACAGAACCTTAACTCACAGTTCTGAGGTAAGAAATCAGCCAAAAAGCATGAAAAGCACAATCAGTGCAGGCACATCTGAGAGTCGGAGTGAATGTGATAGCTGTCCTGTAAAGCCCATTACTTAAATAAGGCTCTTAGTTGCTGTAATACCATGTGTTGTCTACTGGCGCTAAGGGCAGCGATCCAAGAGGAAGAAGTTGGCTAAGATATTCTAGAGCAGGATGCACTTAAATCACTTTTGTTCATTCTTAAAAATAATAAAGCGGGGCGGTCGGCTTCACGTACACATCACGTTTGGTGTGCATTGCGCGGCATGTCTGAGAAACTGCTCACAGGTTGTAGAAGAAGAGGAATCGCTCAAAACAAAACAAATGTTTATCATCATTTAAGTACATTTGAAGTGAAATCGATCGTTTTGGACTTTTTTCTAACGAGGCTCTTACGCAGCACTGCTGTAGAGGTCAGTGAGTTGGAACAGGACACTGAATGGTCACTCTGGCTCAAGTGTCCACTCTAAGTTCAGCAGGCCCACTTTAGGAGCCTGACCAGCTTAGCTCATGTCTGGCTTGGACTTTTGGCCGCCACTGTGGAAAGGATCTTATGTGGTTTGTTAGGAGGAATAAAAATCTTCTGGTCAAAGCCAGTGAATTAGACGGGATATGGAACTGTTTGCTTTCCACAGGTGTTAAACATCAGTCTGAGCACCACGTTCATTTGTATTAAGTCATTTATCTTAATGAGTGGCCTTAAAGTCACTCTGCAGGTGCTTGGTACCGAGCCAAGATGTGTGAGTGTACTTCTCTACCGCGTCCAAGTGAGAGTCTCTGCTCTCCAGCTCGGCGGGAAAAAACCTCTTTGTGTGTGTAACCTCAAATTTAGGTCTGTGCAATAACAGGGATCCGTCTAAAACACCGGACCACTCTTAAGTCAGTCTTACTCACCGTTCAGAGCATAAGACGACGTTTCAGGCTCACAGTGAATTTTGTAATTACACGTCTGTCAAAACATAAGCCATCAGTGTGGCCTCGGGCTGTATTTAGTGTCTTAAGGCCTTAATAAACTGGATTTAGCAGCTGAGATGTCAAAGGTCATTTACTATGGCTTACAGGGCGTGCAGAAAACAAACCAGAGGGACGCTCACTCAGACCAAACGTTCTAAAATACAGGAGGACACACACAGTGTCATATCCACAGACGGCACATCGAAAAGTTCCTCCAGCTTTGTTGTTACTCGGCTGCAGTTAGGAGTTCATCACTCTTCGGAGGCGTGTTTTGTGCCCGTCCTGGGCTCGTTTTTGCCTCTCCGTCATGCCGCTGTGAAGGCTCTGCCTGATGGCTGGTAGAATCAGCTTCTCTCTCACACAGGCCTGGCTGGACTGTCTACAGCAGTACAGTAATATCACTAAAAGCACTGAAATGAGTCTTTATGTTCTACACAACACACAAACAAGTCTACTTACCGTAATTTTGGCAAAGGTTTAAGAGGGAGTTTGGGAAAGTGCTGAAACTCTCCGCTGCCGTGAGAAAGAGCAGAATAAGAGTGTCAGTGGAACATTTGTCTGCTGGTAGGTTATAAAGTGCTGACATGGACAGAGAGCTCAGTACCTGGTGCTGTCTGAGACGGACGCCTTTGTTAGACTGCAGACTTCTGGAGGTGTCTTCTTTTTGTTTAAGACATCTGTGAGAGTCGCCTTCACACGTAACAGCTGAGCACATCAAATAATCTTAACACACTATCGCAATTCAAAAAACGGTTCATAGTTTAATGCAAAATGTCGTTTTATATTCATTGTATAGGAGGCAGCCATGACCTAGTGGTGAGGATCTGGTCTTGTGACCAGGAGGTCGCTGACAGGACATGACTGAAGTGCCCTTGAGCAAGACACCTAACCCACTAACTGCTCCCCGGGTGCCGGTGGATAAGGCACGGGCGCAAATTCTCACAGCCTAGTGTGTGTGTGTGTGTGTGTGTGTGTGTGTGTGTGTGTGTGTTTCACTGCATGACTGGGTTAAATTGGCTAAATTGGTTGATCTTAATCTTAATCTTAATCTTATGTCAAGTGATAAGCCTGCTGTGTTGTAATGTTAATGATTAGTTTGGCTTACAGCTCATTAAACTCAGAATCTCAAATTATTTGAATATTTCAAAGGCTGCTGTCGAGCTACTGTGACCCCCTGCTGAGGTGATGTGCTGGGCACAGGGCTGCGTGCCACAGAGTGGGAGATTGTGGCTTTTTTCTCTTGTGTTGTTGTAAAAATAAAATAAATATATATATAATATAATAAATAAAATAGTAACACATTTTGGAATATTTAGAATTTGAGTAAATTACTTTACCAAAAAACCAAAAAGTTTAAAATGTGTCACTTTAACTAACAAATACAGAACATGAAATGAATTATGAACACAAATGAACTCATTTTTGGACATTACTGAACAGCCATAACATTAATACCACTCACAGCTGATGTGAATTACATCCCATATCAAAGGTGCAGGTGGAGACATATTAGTCAGTAAAGGATCAACTGGTTCTCAGTGTGTTGGATGCTGAAACAGACCTGAGACACATTAACAAGGACCAAACAGTTATGGCCAGAGGACTGGGACAGGAGATCTCACAAGTGGCTTATGGTCAGTACCAACAGTGGCAGATCTCAATCTGATCATCTGTGAGATGTGCTGGAACAACACATGTGATCTCTGACAGAGCCAACTCACACCTTACAGGACTTAAAGGACCTGCTGCTAACATCCTGATGCCAGATACCACCAGACAGCTTGTAGAGTCCATGAAGCTGGTACATGGAGGACTGACTGGATATTAGCCATTAGTAAATTGGTTTTAATGTAATGGCTGAGAGCATGTGCATGCCAGTGCATGTTAGCCTGTCAGCAGGTTAGCCTATTTGTGTGACAGAACATTTCTGATGCTGCACTAGCACACTTTAGGATGTTTTTACCCCAAAAAATGGTCAAAACAAGCCTGCAAACACTTGAAGCAGCATAAAGTATGAAGAGGAGAGAAGCATCCTTTACCTCCTGATACTGTAAGGCATTGGTTTTATAGAGCTGCTGGATGATGGCCTCGCACTCTTGCAGGGTTGGCGTACGTGGAGGCAAGGACTGACCGTTACGGATCTTCAGCGGAAGCAGAGACGTGATGGTGCCCCTATAATGTCCACCCGCTTTGTGGTTTGCAGTCTCCAGCTTCTCTTCAGAACTTGCCGTTCAAAGAAAGCAAAACAAAATGTTTGGTCATCTGGTGAAGCAATTTATGAATGTTTCATTCAAATAATAAGCTTCACTGACCACACAGGTGCACTTACAGACTGTAGTCCATCTGTTTACTCTGTTCTTCACTGATGTGGTGGTGGTGGTGTGTTAGTATGTGCTGCTGGAGATGTTAAACACGGTGTCCGCTCTATCAGACACACCTACCTTGTTGGTCCACTTGTAGACGTAAAGTCAGAGACAGCAGCTCATCTGTTGCTACACAGTTTGTTTTGGTCCTCTAGTCGTTCACTGGAGGACACTGTTGGTTCACTTCAGCAGTGACATTGGGGTGCTTAAAAACATCAGCAGCTCTGCTGTGTCCGATCCACTCATACCAGCGCAACACACTAACACACCACCACCACATCAGTGTCACTGCAGTGCTGAGAATGACCCTCCTGCTCTGTGGGGGGTCCTGATCATTATAAAACAGGGTGAACAGAGTACACAGAGAATCAGATGGACTACAGTCTGTACACAGTGCACCTGTATGCTCAGTGGAGCTGACATTGTTAATGTTATGACTGATCTGTGTATCCTGTGCCGAGGGATTCTTTACCTGATGACACCAGGTTGAGGCGGCTTTTCATGTGAATCTTCAGCACTGGACTCTATTAAGAGAGAGATAATTATTCTGTTTGTAGACTGATAGTTATTCTTTCTCAGACTTATAACACGTGGTACGTACGTGGTGCAGTATGCTGCGGTGAGTCCATTATCAGCTGGTACTGTAACTCTGCAAAGGAGACACATTTATGAACAGTGCAAGTGTGCCACCTGCAGAGCAGCATTTACACGGACTCACATTTACACTGTTAGAAGGAGAGTGTCTATGTTCCAAGAGTCCTGAGTCCCTCACATCATGAGAACCTGAAAAATATGTTCTCCAGCTTTGTATTTGTATACAAAGACATGGGCCATACAGTGCTACCAAAAATTATGTTTAAAAAATACAGTGACAAGCCTTATTGTTTACTGTTGATCAGCATAATAACACATAATGAATCATGTAGTAAACTTAAAAGTGATAAACAAACCAAAACATGTTTTAGATTTTACTTCAAAGTAGACACACAACTGATGTCTCAAACACATTAAGAGGCAAGAAATGCAAGTCATGACCTCTTGACAAGACACAGCTGTTAACTGAAAGCCATTCCAGGTGACTACCTCATAAAGCTGACTGAGAAAATGCCAAGAAATCTGGCATCTAAGCAAGAGGTGCCTACTGTGAAGAATGTCAAATATAAACATATTCTGGTTTGTTTACTTGTTTATTTACTAAATAATTACATATGTGTTTATTTATAGTTTAGATGACTTTAGTATTAATCTACAATTCAGAAAATTTTTAAATCACAAAAAACCACTGAATGTCCAGAAGGTGTGTCCAAACTTTTGACTGGTACTGTATATGACAGTACAGTTTTTAGAGATGCAGTAGTAGTGTGAACCTTAACTTTAACCACTCAGACTCTTTAATATTCTCTGCTGGGTCACATTTGACAAAGTAAAATATGGTGAAAAGGTTCATTTGTTTTCATATTTTAATAAAAAAAAGGCAAACTGTCATATATTTTATATTTGTTACCTTTAGTAACATATTTCAAGGCTTTTTTTTTGTTTTAATGTTGACACTGTAATTTAACTCCAAATGAAATATTCTGTATTTGATGTTAATGAGCTATACTAAACGTTTTCACAATATTCTACTTTGCAGAGATGCACTAGGACATAACACTGAAGTGGGGGACACAGGACCCCTGTGAACATACTAACCTGGTCTGCAGTGCTGTTAAAGCTCAGAAATGACTGGATACCTTTGTTGGTGCGTTTTAAACATTCAATCTCTTCGTGCAATCTCTCCAGCGTGTTCTGGTGTGTTTGCTGGAGGAACAGGATGTCCTTCTCCAGGGAAGCTACTCGTGCTCCATCCATGCCTGGCCTGCTCTGCTCTGGCCTGTCTGACACTGGATCTCCGGGAACACAGTGAGAGGGACACAGTGGTGGGTAACAGGTACTGTCCAGTATCCCCACCCTGCTCCAGCTGGGCAGATTCCGCAGAGGAGGAAAACTGCTGAACATAGTGATCAAAATAACTACACTTTCACAACATCCTCATGGATTTAACACTTTCATCAGCAGCAACACTACCTGTCCAAACTTATCCTCAAATACCAGCTACAATCATTATCTGACTGTACTCAGCAGGAACATATTGTGTTTATTAAACAACACAGATAAAAACTGTTATTTACAGCTAAACACAACAATAAAAATAAACAACAACCCTGACTGCAGCTCTCACAGAGACGCCAGCGGTACTATGGCAACAGGCAAACGCACACCGGAAGTGCTTCGTCTAATTTTATTTCTTTTATTTCTTTTTCTTTTTTAATTTTTTTTTTACCGAATGCACATTTTATTTTATTTTAACTTTTATTCAGAATTTAATAGTGAATTTATTTTTTATTTAATTATATGTTATTTTATTTTATATATTTAATTTCATTTAATATTATTGTATTATATTATTTTATATTTTTATTATATATTATTTTATAGTGTGTGTGTGTGTGTGTGTGTGTGTGTGTGTATATATATAATTTATGTAACAAAGATGATTTATTTTTTATTATTCTATTAAATTTATTTTAATATAACTTTTTTATTCATTTACATGTTATTAATTATAAATTATTTTAACTGTATTTATGATCTTTCTTTTTTGTAGTTAAATTTAATACATTTAATTTTAACGTAAGTAAAATTATATCTTTCTTTTAGTCTTACTTTTATCTTTTATTTACATTTTTTATTTATTTCAATATAATTTTATTTATTATTTTACATTTCTTGTATTTAAATGTAAATTATTTAACTTCATTTTTGGTTAATATTTTTTTAATATTTAATTTGATATATATATATATATATATATATATATATATATATATATATATATATATATATATATATATAATTATAATTTTTATTTGTTGTAAAAGTATAAAGGTGACTAAAAGCAGGTAATAGTGTCCTGTGTCCTGAGATCCCTTCAGG
>BRDA01058213.1:0-18447 GCA_036984385.1 Crenuchus spilurus
AGACAAGTGGATGTGGTTTAGGACACAGTATGACATGTACAGTATTTAAAAAAAATCAGACTAAATATCACTGATATCTCATGGCTTTCTTGGTGCTGTAGCTCTAATGGACAACAGTGTAATCAGCTGGTCTGGTAGGCTTATTTTAAAAGTGTGTCAGTGTTTAGCTGAGGGTGTTATTTTATATGTAAGCTAAGTGTGTGTGTTTGTGTGTTAGAGGGATTAAGAGGCTGAAGCTGCCTCTGGGAGGTGACCCTGTCCTTCTCCCACAGGTTTTCTGAATAAATACTAATTTCTATCTTTTAATTACACAGTGGAGATGCACTGCACACTGCACTCCTGTAAGAAATACAAAATCATCTCCTACATCCCTGGGCTTATTTGGTGTAATTATTCAGTTTGTCAGTGACAATTTCAGTTACACAATTCAGCTACACTTACAAAGTTATTACATGAGGCTGTCTCTCTCTGCATCACGCTGCTCACCTGGGCATCATATATTTGTCAGTGGTACGTTTATAAGTAGCTTGTGAAATAAACATCAGCAAAAGATTTCCACTCAACTCTCCAACCTGCTTGCTTCAAGCTAAAAGCTTTAGCTACCTGCTAAACTAGCTAGATACAATTTATGAGAGATAATTTAGCATATAACCTTGCTAAAATAAAACCTTAGCCAGAACAATGTAACACAATGAAATATATCAGTTCTACGTAATAACATGATCTTTTCCCTAAATTAAATGCATCGTTTGTCTGAAGTAAACTAATCTGTTTGAACATGACAGAGAACACACTGCTACTGCAGCTCAATATTAAAACACGTTTCTTGTTTAATTTATAACATATAGTGGAGTGAATCATGAAATTAAAAAACATCCAGTGCACTCGTAACCCTTGGGTGGGACCAGGTACGTATGTCAAATCGTTTGGCTTCACATAATTATAGTACTGCGCCTCAAAGCGTATTTTAGCTTTATTTTCTGATGTAAGGCAAAGGGACATGGGGAAGCGCTTAGCAGACTCTCTGCTGGTACCAGCGTAGTGTCTCGTGACCAGCTTGCATCAGTTGATTTCTGATCAGAACGTGCTGAGCCGCAAGCCAGTAGCTAGCGCAGCAGTAGTGGCAGTCAGGCTTTATAGCCCCTGTCTGTGCTCACAGAAGCCGGAGCAAGCCAACAAGTCAAGACTTCGGGCTCTTGCCCCTAAATCCAGGGTAAAGCACTCATCAACTTCATAAAGATTCTAGTATGTTCAGCCCCTCGTGTGTATTGTGCCTGTGCGTGAGCGCGTATCCATGGTAACGCGCAGGTGCTGTGCAGCCAGAGATTTTTTCCCCTCATACGTTGTGCGGACAGAGATAACAAAACAGCTCGATATGTTACCACTTACTTACCAGTAACTTATGCTGCTTGTCCTGACTAACAGACATAGAGCAGTATACATTAAACACAAAAAAATCATATATTATGAATTAAGAGCTTTCTTAATGTGTGAATGTAATAATAGTTACTTACATTGTTCTGGCAAAGGTTTTATTTATGTTTCAGTTTAAATTACTATTTTATTTTATTGACCTTTATTAAATTATTGCACAGTACTGTTCCCTGAATGTTTTGTTTTCAGGCATATGTAAAAGATTGACAAATGTTTTTATTTTATGTATTTTTCTAAAAGGTTGTAAAATGTGCAGTTGTGTTTGTTCTAAACAGGTCTTCAATATATGTTAAAATATTTGTCATTTTTATGTTACATTATTTATTATTATGTTCAAATCAAGCACTGTCTTACTTTTGACAATAAAAGTATTTGAAACAAGTTATATTTTAAATCTTCATTTTTATTTATATGTATATAAATTAATACAAATTGTACAAAAATATTGGCCGATATATATTTATCGGCATTTTCTTCCTCTTTATTATCGGTATCGTATTGGCCACCCCAAAATCCATATCGGTTGGGCTCTAACACACACACGCACACCTTAAATTCAGGAGAAGGTCAACCTTTGAGATGTAACTGCTAACAGAAAATTGATATCTTCAAAAATGTTTATCAAGATTTTACCAAATGCCACATTTTTCTTTTTGATGTACAGAAATCAATACAGTTGCCACCACATATCTTTTCAGAAATGGTTACAACTAGAGAGTCTATTATTACAGTGATAAGATACAGTGAAACCTCGCTTTTTGTCAATCTGTTCTAAAGTGTCTGATAACTGAAATGAACGATACTGAAGTAATATTTCCCATAAAAAATAATGTAAATCTAATCTGTTCCAGACACTCCAAAATATTAACATAATACTTTTTATATAGAATAACTATAGTTTACATACAGAACACAATGAGAAAAATACAAAAGACTAATGAAATGGATAAATAAACATGTAAACATTACTCTTACAGGTTTACACTCTGTTTTAAAGAGTGATGGTGTGGTCCAGCTAGCAACCTTTGTTTTGTACACTCTTTCTTGAGGTTCTCACACATTGTTATCACCCTCGTTTTCAGGTGGCAGTGCTGCCTGCCATCGCTTTAGTGTGACATGTTTTGGTTTATTTTGAGAGTTATCAATGAGAAATATCTGTGTTTGTGTGTATATACGCAACTAATGTATATAATTAGCATAAGGCAGACATATTTTTAGTGATTTTCTCCTGAAAATGTGCTAAACCAGCCACAGCAGTCCAGGCTTGAGTATTGTGATTTGGCCAGTATCCTATGTAATACAACTGTTTTAGTACATTGGATATTTAATAGCATCTGCTAATAAAGACCTTAATAAATAGTCTTTCCACAAAAAGATGAAGTAAATGGTTGTTTATTTAGAACAGAAACTAAGCTATGAACAAGAATATAACAATTAAAAACTTTAGAAATAAAGTACTCAAAATGATTATTTTAGATTCTTTTAGTGCCTACGATTTGGTGATTTAAACAATATTGGATTTGAAACAGCATACAAACATTTTAGATAAACAGTAAATACAAAGAGTGAAAAAGAAGCAAAGTGTGACGATGCAGGTGTAGCAGAGATGAAAGGACAGGAACACTGGGAAAGCTTTAATAACACCAGGTCTCTCTCTCTCTCTCTCACACACACACACACACACACACACACACACACACACACACACACACACACACACACACACACACACACACACACACACACACACACACACAGAACTTAAAGTCACATTTAACTACAATCACATTTAATGAACGACAAAGACAGACAACCAGGGAATACTTGTAGGGGTTTAATCTAGTAATACATGAGGGACAGGTGGAAACAATCACACAACGTGACCGGACGTGACAGGGGGTGTGGACATGAAACATGACAAACACTAACAGAAAAGCTGCAGGACAAAACAGCCATGGCTGTGTGACACAAAGTATGTTTTGTGGTTAAAGGATGAACCATTTTTTTTTTTACTTTTTGATAAATTAGTGACTGATGACAAACTCAGAGACACAAACTAAAATGTTTGCCCAGTCTTCAGGGTGTAAGGGTTCAGTTTCAAATTGATTATATTTCTTTGACTTGGTAAATTTAACATTTTTCTTTAATATTTGTGCATAATTGGCAACAGCCATATGTCTCCTCCTTAAACCTTTCTTTCATGAATTATGAAATACAACCAAAAGTCCACCCAGTTCAGCCAAAAATCTGCCCAGAACAACCAAAACAGCACGCAATACAACCAAAACCTCACCCAATTCAGCAAAAATAATCGCCTAATTCAGAACAACCAAAACACCACAGTTAGTTAATGTTAGTTATTATCCCTCACTTATGGCACTTAGTTGCTTTATAATTTTTATCAGTTCACATTTAGTAGCTATTATTTATTTTCTTTATTCTTATTCTAGTTATGACAGTGGAGTCATAACATTTTACACCACTGTTGTAAATACAATTTGTGCAGTTATTTAAATATTATTTAATTACAGTTTACTTCTTTTTTTTCCCCAAAAACTATTTTGTTAATTTTGAAAATATTTTATTTACTATCGGTTTAATTGTTTAATACCAGTTTACTACTAGTATTTATTTACATACTTAATTTTTTCTGGTGGTTTTAACATATATTTGTGTTCTTTTACTTATAACATCATGGCTACACTCTAAATGTGCTCAGAGTTTAAATAAAAGCTGAACACAGATTAGTTGTGCTTTTAGTAGATTTGCATCTGCATCAGTTTTGTAATTTTTTAAGGATGTGCATCAGTTCATTACTTGGTTGCTAAGGCCTGTTGTCTCTGTGGTGATGCTGGGCTGTAAGTGTACTCCCGTAGGCTGACCTGAATGGGATGTGCTTTGAAGTGAACTTTGAAGTGATTTTTCAAAGCGTTCGGGTAAACCAACATCTCAATCTGAGCTCTCCTGCATCTAAATACAGCAGCATCAATACACTCAAAGCATCCTTACTATTGGCCTCATTTTATGGAATGAAAGAGGCCATTACATGCAAGCAGAATCCTAAACTGGATTAGTGTCTGTACATATGCTCACTTTGTACTGTACTAACACGTGAAAGTTGCATTATTCCATCATAACATCATTAAAACTTATTTTTTATACCATAAATACGTTTATTAAGATTTGAATGAGCTTATAATGGGCTTACAGATAGGCTTACAGACAAAGATAGTAAAGTTTAGTACTGGAGCTGTGAGGCTAGCACTGCTTAAAAAAAAAACACTAGAACTCTAAATACAGCCTTCAACATCCAGATGTTAATGAAGGTCTAGTGGATGTGGTTTAGGACACAGTATGACTTACTGTGAGCTGTAATACACAGACTATTTTTCAGACTTATTGGTTTTTTACATTTTACTGTAAGCCATACTGTATCCTAAACCACTCTCGAGACCTTGAATAAGACCTAGATGAGGTCTGAGCAGGTTGAGGAGGTCTTTAGAGAGAAACTACTATTTAGGTTAATATTGGAATTAGGGTTGCAACGGTATGAGATTTTCACAGTATGATAACCGTCTCAGAACATATTGCGGTATCACAGTATTTCACATATACTCCAAGTTACACTGGCTCTTAAAGAAAGAAGGACCTGCAGCTACATCTACATCTAAGGTAACTGGAACATAGCAATCTAAATATGATTTCTGGCTGAGAGATTTTTTTGTAGAATGACAAGTTAGCAGTAAGTTAATCAGTAGCTAGACTTTGAGCAAATGAGCTCTTTTTGTGTTAAATTCAACATTTATGCATGCAGCTATGGTATGGTATGCTTGCTTTCAATTCAACTTCATTTGTCCTTACAGACATTTGCTCTCAAGTTCAATGGAAAAAAAGATTTTACACAAAGACTTAATACACATCATTAGTTAGCTATTATTAGTGTTAATCACGTTCACTCTGACTCGTGGTGACCATAAGGATAGTGCTTCTCCAGAACATTCCGTCTTGTTTGGGTCTTCAGGCTTCTTATTGGCTCGTTCATGAATCCTCCGATTCTATCCATCCATCTTGTTGCTGGTCCTCTTCCTCTTTCACCTTCAACTGTTCCAGCATCACTGTCTTCTCAAGTGAACGGATACTTCTCATAATGTGTCCAAAATAAGATCTTCAGCTTGGTTACCTGAGCTTCTAGTGAAAGAAGAGTTTTAATTTGGTTGAGGATCAAAGAACAAAGTTCAAAGACATCAATGTTCTTCCTGTCCTGCTTATTTTATTGTCCAACTTTCACATCCATGAAGAACATCACTGGCACTATTGTAGGCTTGTATGTTTTGTATGTTATTGTATGGTTACATTTGAAGATCCTCTCAAATCCCTTCATCCTTCTTCTGCTGAGTGTCAGTCTAATTGCTGGATCATCATTAAAACAATGGATCCAAACAAACAAAATCTGCCCACCATGTCAACATTTTCTCAATCATCAGTAAAGTTAGTGGTCTGAGTTGAAGGCCCATCTTTTCACTGTGTTCTACTTCCTGCTTTTTGCCATTCATATGCTTTTCTGCTTAGCTCTGCTATCTGCTTTCTATTATCTTATGTCTTCATTTCCCAAGTGTCTGACCTTGCTACAGATTTACTGTCTTCTGAACAGAAATCAACACACAGACATTAATGTCCTAATAACTACTACACAAGTGAGTACACCTCACACTGAACATGTCCACATTCTGCCCAGTTGTGTTGTTGTCCCTTCCTGGTATCATGTGACTCATTAGACTTACATGGTTCCAGCTGTGAATGAGGAGCAGGGCTGTTACATTTGGTGCATTGGGTACAGTTCTCTCATACTTGGCTCTGGATACACAATATGGCACCTCATGGCATAGAACTCTGAGGATGTGAGAAATAGAATTGTTGCTCTCCACAAAGATGGTCTAGGCCAGGGGTGCACAATATGTCGATCTCGATCTAACAGTCGATCGCAAAGGTAGTGTGGGTAGATCGCATAGCATTTAAAAAACAGACGTCAGCCTATCATCTGTCCTCGCTATAAAACTTGTCACTTGATTGACATACAGGGAAACTGGTCGAGCAGTAGGACCCAGCGGGAATCCAAGCCGCTCAATCTGAAAATCCTGTTTCACTTTAGACTGCCCACAAGCTCATTCGATTGGCTTTGCCATTTCTTGCTAACGTGTGATTAGCCATGTCCACTATCATTCGCGCGCACGAGTTGAGTTTACTTTATCGTCTGGTGTGTGTGCGTGTGTGTGTGTGTGTGTGACACTAATGCTACTCCACATCTCACAGACGGTAAGTTACTCACGTAAACAAATTCATTACATCTACCAACACAGGATGATGACTACATTAACAAAACACTAAGCCAGCATAACACAACTGCATAAAATAACCAAATTCATAACTGTTTTACAACTGTGTACAACCCGCAAGTGCTTCTGGGTGATGACGTCACCCATACCGCATGACCTCGACATGGCCAACACTACAATATTTATTTGAGGTACGCCAGCATACATTGTACACATAAATTGTCAATATATTTATAAATAAATATATGACTTGCATTTTAATATTAGGTAGATCATTTTGACTTAGTCATTAGATAAGGAGCTCGCAGGCTGAAAAACTGTGTGCACCCCTGGTCTAGGCTATAAGATTAACACCTTGAAACTGAGCTACAGCATGGTGGCCAAAGTCATACAGCAGTTTGCCAGGATGGGTTCCACTCAGAACAGGCCTCACCATGGTCAACCAATCATCATATCCAGAGGTTCTCATAAAAAAAGAGAGGCAAGAGTGCTGCCAGCATTGCTGCAGAGAAATCAAGTGTTCAGGCCAGACACCACACTCTGCATCAATTCAGTCAGCATGGCCGTCATCCCAGAAGGAAGCCTCTTCTGAACCTGATACACAAGAAAGCCTGAAAACAGTTTGCTGAAGACAAGCAGTGCAAGAACATTACTGGAACCAAGTCCTGTGGTCTGACGAGACCATCATAAACTGGTATGGATCAGATGGTGTCCAGTTTGTGTGGTGACACTTTGGTGAGGAAGCATGGTGAAGCATGGTGATAGTAGCATGATGGTCTGCTGCTGTAATTAATTGAGGGAAACATGATTTCCAACATGTACTGTGACAGAGCACCTTCAGAAACTGGGCCACATGACAGTTTTCCAGCATTATATTGACCACAAAAACACCTCAAATTTGACAATGCTATACATTCCTTCACTGTTCAAGCACCTGTGGGAGGAATGAAAGCAGTTGGCCTGCGATGGGCTCAACAGAGAAGCAGGCGGTGGAGATACACAAAGGTAGACCAGCAGAGTGTCAATGGACTCAGTACCATGAGTAGAGGCTTCATGTTGGAGCCAAACCAAAACATAGCATCACATACAGCTCTGTAGTCAATGCTAAAAAAAAAATCCACAAAGCCAGATCAGAACCTCATTTAATTCACTTGCAGAACAGATATGAACCTTTGCAAGACCTCTGTGATAATGCAGAAAGAACCAGAAGCGTGAGCCATTCAGAGAGTCAGAAAGTCACAGCAGACACTGTTCCTAGCAAAATATGAGTCACTGTTTCAAAATATATGGACTGTTGTTCATGTTGGTACAAATGACATAAGAAAGCAGGAGTCTAAGATTGTAAAAACACACTTTAAAAGATCTCTTTACCACACTCAGCAAGTACAATCCTTTATCAGTGGTCCTCTGCCTACATGGGGAAGTAATCTGTTCTCAAGGCTATTTGGATTAAACACATGGCTACACAAAAGCTGCAGGTCAAATGAACCAAGCTTCACTGACAATTTTAACTCATTTTTTGGCAAGAGAGTATCGCTTAAAAAGAAAGTCTGAAAAAATATCTGTTCTACTACTTCTTGATCTCAGCGCTGCCTTTGATACTGTTGGCCATACAATTCTTTCAGAGTGACTTAAGAAATTGGTGGAATTTTCAGTAACTGTTCTGAAATTGTCCAGGTCTTACTTGGAAGGCAGGAACTACTTTGTCGAAATACAAAACCAGGTTTCAGAGAATGTGCCAGTGACCTGTGGTATCCCCCAAGGTTCAATTCTTGGGCCTCTTTATTTTATACATGCTCCCTCTTGATCAAATTCTACAAGACTATGGGATGTCTTATCAGATTTACTCCCTTTCCCCAAATGAATGGGCTTCCCTTGACTCACTTAGTAAGTGGACTGAGTGCATCACTAAATGGATGGAAAAAATGAGAGTCACAGATTGATGACCTGTCTGGAGTCTAAAGCCTTTAAATCAAAAGAACATGCTCACAAACTTGGCGTAATACTGGACTCAGATATCAGATTTAGTCATCATCAACATTGGATTTTCCAACTAAACCAGACCTGGAGAAACTCATCCATGCCTTTATTTCTAGCAGGATACTGGACTAACAAAAAAGCAATTAAACAGCATCAGATGATTCAAAATGCAGATGCAAGAATTCTGACTAAGAACAGAGGAAGATAACACATTACATGCATTCTTAAAATCCTTACACTGACTACCAGTATTTTATAGAATAGATTTTAAGCTTCTTTTAATGGTCTATAAAATCACTTAATGGTGTAGGACCAGTATACTTATCTGATATGCTGCAGAGGTATGAGTAGTTAGTTCTATCTAAGGTTAAGACAAAACATGGAGAAGCAGAATTTAGTTATTATGATACTTTTAAATTGAACTAGTTGACAGACAATATTAAGAGACCCTTTTAGACTTTTTAGACCCTTTGTAGACACTTTTAAATCCTGATTGTAAACATTTCTATTCAAGTATATCTCATCTGTTTTAAACACTGTTCAACACACTTTAATCTGTAACAGCACCAATATACTAGTTCATTTTAAATGACTTCTCTTTTAAATCCATTGTTTTATACTTTTTACACGTACCTTGGTTTAGCTCAGTACTCTATCTGTTCAACTATTTTCTTTTGATTCTTTTTTATCTTTGTATTAATTTGTAAAGCACTTAGGTGTATGAAAGATGTTATAAATATGTCTTGTCTTCAGGTCTTCCTGATTTTATGAGTGTTGTGTCACCCGTATATAGAAGATTACTGAGGTTTCATTCACTGCTCTTGAACCCTGGACCATCTTTCTCCAGTTCTGCTTTATGATATGTTCAGTGTACCGGTTGAACAGGTATTGTGACAGAGGGCAGCACTGTCTAACTCCTTTGCCAAGCGAACAGGCTAAAAACAGGCTAACAAGCATGAATTAGGCTCTGAGGTTAACGTAGTCTACATAAATACTGCATAGCCAGTCACGAAGCTGAAATTAGCTTCATATCCGAATTTCCCCGTTCCACCTTAACTAGTGAATCACTTACATTCATGAGCACGGCAGCGTAACGGTTCTCCTGAATGTAGCTCTTTCATCATTTAAGGTGGAACGGGGAAATTCTTCGCTAATGAGTCGCACAATGAGCTTAGCTGCCTAACCCAGTTTAGTTCGCATACATGCGCAAATTGAGACGTTAATTACACTTTCATGTCATTATTCATGCTAAACATATGTTATAAAGCATGTACATAGGGCGCATACCTGCTTATTTGTCCTCTTTTTGTCAGCCGGCGTTTCTAAACAACTGAACAACCGTGGATATGAACATGTTTATCACATTTATTTAACGTCTGTTGAAGGAGAACAAACGCTTCCGATTGGCTAATAACAAGTCAGGTGACCAAACAATGGGCTGCGGATAGCGACGCTTATTGGCCACTAAAGAGTCACGTGATAAAACAATGGCTAAAATGCCTAAATATTTTCTCATTGCTTATGTATTTTTATTAATTGATATGTTATCTTCATACATGTACAATTTATTTGTATCTATATTTTATTTTATTCTTAGTAAATTGAACCGAAACAGATGAGCACGTGACCAAACAATGCACGCCTCCTATTGGAGGTGAAGAATGAATTTAAAGTGATCAGATTTGAACAGAACTGAACTAAGCTGAACCGGACTGAACAGTCACGTGACGAAACAAAAGCCAATCCGAACTCTATACAAATATAGTTGTTCTAGTTTTATTTAATTCCATTTTTATTTAAGTTTTAAGAAGTTTTCTTTCTTTTAGGAAGATTTTAAGTCTTACAGAGATGGCAAACAGCTCATAAACAATGTAAGCAGGATTGCAGTAATACCAACATTAAAAATAATGTCATAATATTTTATAAATAAGTTTTTCTGGGATTAAACATAAAACTAAGGCTTCTAAAAATAAAGATAAAGTTGGAAATCAAGTCAAAGCTCAGTCTGCTGTTGTAAAATACCGATTTCAATATGATAATGTAGACAAAACAAGGAAAGAGTATTATCAACATATTTATTAGTCAAATACCTCCGCCTAGTGGCCAAAATGCTGAAGTACACGTACGCGCAGGCGCATTAAATCCCATTTATACCCAATCTTTTATTACACATCTCTGATTATTGGACATTTTTTAGACATATTGTAATATGAACTCCTATTACATTAAATAAAAAACGGTAAATAAGGTCATTTGTACCAAAACATATTCTGTACAAAAAAAAACTTCTGACTTGGGAAATTTCAAAATGACAAAACTTTTACTAAAAGTAAAACTAGTTTCACTTTTGATTTTATTTTAAAGTAAAACTGATGAGCTGATGATGTCTGGACTGCTAGTGAGTACAACTGAATAGATGATGATGATGATAATAATAATAATAATAATAATAATAATAAGAAGAAGAAGAAGAAGAAGAAGAAGAAGAAGAAGAAGAAGAAGAATATAAAACAATCCTATTAAAACTCAAAGAATGTCTTTTAAAGTGTTCTAATCATTCAAAAGTGTAAAGTGTTTTTAAAAAGTCAAAAGTGTAGATTTTGCTCTTAAAAAGAAAATTACATAAATACATTTTACCCAATATATAGTAAATAATGAATAAATCAATAAACACAAATAAGCTTAATTTTTAAATGTATCAGATCATAAAAGTTTCATGATAAACAAAAAACTACAATAAAAAGCAAAGAATCTGTTTAAAAACTTCTGTTTAAAAGGCCATCTTAACTTTAAATTTATTTTAGAGCATATTCAGATGACCAGACCTAACTGTAGCTCCATAATCGATATTAACTTTAATCATAATGTATTAAACCTCCTGAGACTTAAACAAAAATAAAATCTAAAAGCTGCATTTAGAACATTTAAGCTGCATTTTCATCATTTAAGGTGTAACCGTCTTCTAAACACCACCTGATCTGCTAGAATCGGACTTAAAACTTTAAATATGACAAATCTCTCATTTTATCATCAGTGATGTGTTTTAATAGCTGGCCTTACGAGAAACAGAAATCGACTGAATTGGATTTTAAATCAGGTTTATAGTATAAAACTCACAGTAACAACAATAACTTCGTTATTAACACATTGATGTGAGTGTTTAGGGGTTGCTGGTTTAAATATCAGTTATGAAAATAAAGAATAATAATATAAAAAATTATATAAAAAAATTATAATAAGAAGAGAGAGCCACACAAATAAATAAATAATTAATGATCTTACACACAAAAATACATTTGAAAAATAATAAAAACAATTACAATATAAAAATTACCTTTTTATTTTTATTTTTAAAATATTTGTAATTGTTTAAATAACAACATTAAATAATAATAATAATAATAATAATAATAATTATTATTATTATTATTATTATTATTTAATGTTGTTATTTAATTTGTTTCATTATTTCTTTTCTTTTTTTAATTGTTTGTTGCGCTAAAAAACATTAAAATACAAAATAAAAAATATAATTAAGTTATTTTAAGCTTTTTTGACACTCTACAAACTAGCACACACAAATATAAATATGTTACACTGTTATTTATTTAGTTGTTTATGTGTTTATTTATTTATTTATTTTTAATTACTATTGGAGACTGTAAATTATTTGCTGAAATAAAAAAAATGCTTGAAACATTTTGGCGCTTTTAAATGTTACATTTTAATATTTCCTATAAAGTGAAGGGAGGGGCTCATTTAAATGTTTTACTCAGAGAGGAGCTGCCTGTGGGAGGGTTAGTCTGGACCAATAGTTTCTCTCTCTCTCTCTCTCTCTCTCTCTCTCTCTCTCTCTCTCTCTCTCTCTCTCTCTCTCTCTCTCTCTCTCTCTCTCTCTCTCTCTCTGTCCTGTTTCCTCAGTTACACTCTTCCACGCACACCAGCTCTCCACAGCAGCACAAACAACAGGTCTGGAGTTCTGTTCTGGACTTCAGTCTCTTTGTGTTCAGTAGGATCTTCTCCAGCCGCTCCAGAATGGCTTTCTCCAGCCCGACCAGCAGAAGAAGGATGTATCTTCTACCTCCAGCGTTTCAGAGAGAGTTATGAGCCTTCTTCCAGACTTTTGAGACGTTCTCTCTTCCCCTCTTCGTCCACCAGAGTTCTAGAAGAAGCAGTGAAGAACTGAGATCCAGAACCATGATGCATCATCCTCTGGACTTAGGTGGACATTACTACCCCGCTGACCACAGGTCACACAGATACAGGAGCTTCATGATCGAGGAGATCCTGACCGAGCATCCGGATGACACAGTGTCCCCTCCAGCAGGGGATCTGCTCAAATTTGGAGTTCACGCGCTCCTGTCTGCACGGCCATATCCCAACCACTTAGGTAAGAACATTGCAAGGAACATCTGTAGGAACCTCTAGAACATCTGTCTGTGTTCTCCTAACGTAAAGACTTAAAACCTGGAAAATAACACGGAGAACATGTACAAGTACACATTAACTAAGAAGGATGCACAGACATCTGGAGGCTAAAACCAGCGATCCAATCTAAATATCTGCTTTTAATTTTCATATTCCTAAAAATAGTTAAATATGTCATTTTATCTGCACTTTTAAAAAACGACTGTAGTTGATCTGCTATTTTAATGTGCTATGCTCTGCATGACCCATATTTGATGTTTTGTTGACCTCCAAATATGTTCAGCTCCATAAAGAAACAATAAAAGTAAATAAAAATTCATTTTCAAAGTTGTGGCCCTAAAATCTTAATTTTAATTTCTTAATTAATTGAGTTGCTGTTTGTTGTGTAATCACAGTGTGGTTATATTGACCAAATAGTGTTACGTAGCATTTGGTCTAAACTAGTCTACATACTGTCGTGTGCAAAAGTTTCTGCCCACCTGGTTAAACGCCATGTGTTTTCCATCTTTTTACAACATAAAAAACAAACTTCTGCACTTTACTAACATTTATTGTATAAAATATATAAGGAGGCCTGTGCAAAAGTTATGGCAGCAAAATAGCAGATAGAAAAGTGTGCTGTAATAAAAATCAATAAAATAATTAAATGTAGCCAGGTCTACAAGTTAGTAGAACTTTTTTTATAAAGTCTCACAGAAGAAACACATACAAATATTGAAGGAAATGTAAAGCACAACAAAAAATCAAATCAAATATATAATTACATTATAAGTTTTCAGGGAAAGTATTTCAAAGTAATTTTTGGACCCAGAAAAACATCTACATGTATATTGTTCTCCTAAATTTAAGTATACAGACCATAAAATGCAGAAAACAACGTGTATATTTGAGAAAAACCAAACGTCAGCAGTGTTCATCCAATGTTTAAAATTAAAATTATAAATATAAATATTTATATTTAGATAAACATTGAAACCACTTACTTTATGCTAAATGTCAAGTGAAGCATAATATAACAAGCAGTAGCAAAACACTTATTTAACGTTAAAAAAGAAATTTTGAAAATTAAAAGTAATTTCTAAAACAAATCATGGAATAAAATGAGTCACAATAGAGATTAATTGATTTATTCGACTATTTATTAGACTGTAAATTATATTAATGACGTGCATTAAATAATTTTAGCAACTTTGCTAAGTAAAAAACGATTTAAGGAATAAAAAGAGAAATATATAATTATCAATAAATTAATATTAAAATGATCAATCAGTGATGAATATAAATTATAAATAAATAATAAAAGTGATAAATTAATTAATTAATTAAAAATGCAGCACAAATAAAGGTCAAAAATTAAGAATATAAAATACTCTTAAGAGTATAACGTGTAAACATACAATAAAATAAAAAATGCACAAAAATAATAAAATAAATGATACACTTAATTTTGTAAGTAAATAATTAAATTACGTTAAAAGCAGACAACGTGGCGTTTACACTATATGAGGACAAGTGCCATCTTATTTGAAAACGATCACAATAAATAATTGACAATGAAAGCAAACAACATTTATAGTCAATAATATTAATTTGTAAGTGATTTAAAATGTTTTTACGCTTTTTTGAAAAATAAAAGCATGTAAACTGTAATTCAAATTCCATTATTAATAACAATAAAATTAATGCGTTTATGTTTGTTTTACTGGAAGATTTGAATTTTTAATTATATTTATATAACACTAACAATATTATTATAAGATTACTTTTAACTGATTTGTAATAAAATGTAAAGTAAAATTTATTTATGATTTTAGATGGATGAATGAAAACATACATTATTGACTGCATTAGTGTGTACAACAGTTTATTTTTTATTATTAGTAGTATACAGTATACTGATTATTATACATTAATAGGAATTTCACTACAGCTAATCAGAATAAAAGTAACCATTATAATTGAGTCCATTAAGAGCAAAAAATAAGGAATTAATTAGCCAGTTGGGCACAACTGAACTTATTGCATGTTATAATTCAGAGTACAAAAAAAATATTTAAAAATAATAACCCATGATAACTTTATGTTAAACAAACAAAATAAAACTGAATGAAACTTAGTTCTACAGCTGGGGTCCATTTAATCAGTGGGCTTAATTTAGTAGTTTAATTAATGTATTTATTATTGTAATATTAAACTGTATTGTTATAATAATAATATGCATTAAATATATACATTAACTAAACAAAGTCAGGCTTTCAAACTCCAAGCAAAGAGATGTTTACAACCTTCAACTACAGTCTACTGTCATCAATGTCTTAACTGTGAACTTTAGTTCATATTATTGATTTTAGTGTTAAAATATGACAATTTACTTTTTATTCTAGAGTAAATAAACAAAATACAGATGAACTAAAATGTCAGAAAAACTGCTTACAATAACACAATAAAATATTCATTTCTGAATAATAATAATTACTTAATTTGGCTACTACTGGAGATCACAGTGGCCTTCAGGTAGACTCATAAAGTATGATAAATATTAGCTTTTTTTTTTTTTACATGTTTTACACCTCATCACATTTCCTCTTAAGTCCGAATCACTTCAACTGAATTCTTGCTCATGTCTATAACACAACAATAACTGCATTATTTTTACATCATATTCCATATAATTACAATAAGCTTTAAGAAGAACCTCCTTTAGGTCTTTAAAGAATCTATCAATTGTTGTGGGGGATGTCAGAGAATAAGCTGGAGAAGGCCCTCAGTTACAGTCATGTCTTATCACATTGGTTTATAACAGTAATAACTGCATTAATAATTACAGTAATTACATAAGACCCATTTTTGATCCTACACTCTAAAAAGAGATGGTTCTTTAAGGGTTCTTTAGTAAAGGAAAGTATTCTGTATAAAACCATGAACACACCAAAGGGTTCTTTCCATGGTGAAAGCGTTCTTCAGATTGATGAGGAATGTGCTGTGGATGGTTCTATATTGCCCCAAAAAGGGTTCTGCTACTGTTATGATGTCAAGCTTGTAATAATAGAGGAACCCTTTTTGGTGCTATATAGAACCATTTTTAAATGGCTTCTATATAGAATCACCTAAAGCACATTTCTTATCAACCTGAATAACCCTTTCACCCACAGTAAATCTACCAGTGTTAAATCAACACTATTAGAGTTAAATTAACACTGAAAGTGTCAAAACCTAACACTCCCAGTGTTAATTTAACGCTAATAGTGTTGATTTAACACTGGCAGATTTACTGTATGCAAAAAACCCTTTCTGTGGTCATGGACCACCAATATAGAACTATTTTCTTTCTCTTTTTTAAGAGTGTAGAACAATGTCTTTGGGTTCACTAAAGAACCTTTTGTATAGATTATTTAAAAAATGTGAGCATGATAGGATAGATATAGGATCTTAGTATCTTGATAGGAGCTGTTGTATAGAAAGAATCATGTTTTAGAGAGTTTTTTCTAGAAGAAGTGTTTAACCAGGCAGAGAATAATTTAAGCATTGGAATAGTTTGTCTTGGTTGTCTATATAAGCATTGGCATTATTAAAGAACCTTTGAAGAACCCTTTTCAAGAATATAGAGTGTGGACAACAATAGGCAATTAGACCAGATTATTGACTCTCTCTCTCTCTTTCTCTCTCTACATATATATATATATATATACACATTGGTTGGTTAGATAAACATAGGTCTGGTTGGTCTCCAGTGACCTTTTTTAATCATTTAATAAACAATTGATTAGCTTGAGCTGCAACTGAACAGTCATTATAAACACTGACATCCTCCAGAAATTAGGTAACATGATAAACTGACACAAAAATATGTTTAATTTGTATTTATTGATGTTTTGAAAAAATAAAATCAGCTCAGTGGACTGTACTGTGTCCAGTGTTGAAGGCAGAGCAGTCAGGCATGCTGAAGTTCCCCGTTTCGCCCCTGCCCTGCCCACTGGGGGCACCATTGGGGTCTGCCCTGCTATCTGGAGCATCTGCGACTCATCACCTCCCTCTGGACCTCCACCTGAGGGGTAAACTTGAGCCTGGAGGTGACGGGGTCAGCAAAACAAAAAAGGGTCGAAGGAGCCGAACGGTCTTTACTGAGCTTCAGCTGATGGGGCTGGAGAAGCGATTTGAGAAGCAGAAATACCTCTCCACTCCAGACAGGTGAGGACATAATACATATTCTCTCAAACTATGGCATGGAACAGGAACTGGGTCAGCCTTACCTGTCACTGGGGAAGTGTTCCTCAAGGTTCCATTTTACGCCCTTTTAAGTTTGAGAACATAACTGTATCAGATTGTGTTTTAATGAATGTATTTGAACTTGTATTGACTCCACTCTTCCTCTCCTGACTCCAAATATTTACTTAAAAAACATTAAAGATACAAATCTGCTCTCAGAGAAGTCTATGTGGATCCTTTAAAACACACTACTGGACCTTAAGGACCATGTGGAAGCTTTAAGAGCATGTTTAATTTGTTTTTCTGTGCTGTTGAACCAGGAAGTTGGTGTGAGGCATTGCTGAGGTTTAATTTAAAATACTACTAGTGTCCAATTGGTTATCATCCTTAAGCTACACAGTATTATATATGAAGGTAGTAGTAATATAGTGTATAGTGTGAGAAAGATTATTAATTTGAGTGCATTACGTGGTCACAGCCATGTTACATCAGTACTAATGCTGTAATTTGGTTGATTTGATAGTGTTAAGATTGACTGATTTTATTATTTTGACATCACATGCAATCTAAAGCAATGGTGTAAAATTGTATGCACAGTCACTCTACACATTCTTAATATTATATATATATATAATGTGTAGAGTGACTGTGCATACAATTTTACACCATTGCTTTAGATTGCATGTGATGTCAAAATAATAAAATCAATCAATTGTAAGTATATTGCAAGTATATATATACTTGTATATTCTGCATATATTTCATGTCTATGGACAGCTACTTTCTATATTCATAATACATTTTATACTGCAATGTATGCAATACAACTGTTAACAATTTTTTTTACAAACATTTTGCTAAATGCACTTTATATATACATAATTTATATTGTAATTCATACTTCTTCTTGGAGAATGTCATGCTAAATGTCATTGCACACAGGTACAACAACATTAAATGTTCTATTCTAAAAAAACAAGCACAAATGGAAAATGTCCAAGTTCTAGTATTTTAAAATGAAATACACCAGTGCATCTCCAAAAATCTGTATATTATTAAAAAAGGT
>BRDA01058217.1:0-11650 GCA_036984385.1 Crenuchus spilurus
AGAGAGAGAAACAGAGAGAGAGAGACAGAGAAACAGAGAGACAGAGAGAGAGAGAGAGAGAGAGAGAGAGAGAGTAATAAACAGTAATAATCACTAAAATAGGAGATTTTCCCTATAGAATAAGTGCTATATCACTAATGAAACAAAGCACATATACACCATATTTGTATATCCTGGAAATAAGAGCTTAAATTGTGGTGGACAGTAAACAGTTAAAGTCTATAACCTCTGTCTTATACTGTCTACCATAGATTAGATTCAACTTTTGTCAATGTGATTACACGAAATGTGACCTCTACTTTTAACTGTGCAGTGAAACACACACACACTAGTGAACACATTAGGCCGCCTGCGAACCGGCAACCTTCCGGTCACAAGACCAGATCTCTAACCACCAGACCACGGCTGCCCTGAAGACTGGAGAAGAATATCTGGTGCAGCAGCTTTTATGGAGTTTATATATAGTCTCTAAATTGCTAGATAAAAATTATCTGAAATAAAAATGTGTGTTGTCATGAAAAATGTTCAGTATGAGTGACTTTTGAATGGAAAGGAGTGAAAGAATAGAAGAGAGAGAATGAGTGATGGAGTGAGAGGGATCTTTAGAGTATTGAAAACAGAGTTAAAAATTAAAAGAGAAAAACAGACAGAAAGAGATCACTATGGGAATCCCCCCAGCATGTCCAGACTGCTCCTCTCTCTCACCCTGTTCAGTCCTAATGGCTTCCTCACTCTCTAGCAGCCATGCTGAACCCAAGTGTCAGACACTTTTCCAATCGTTGCCATCTCTCTAGGGGCTCGGCCTGACTGCTGTCTGATTCTGCAGATCTGTCTAAATACAGAGATCACCTTTCTGCTTCATTACAACTAAGTAAACCCCTCACATAATAACATCCCAATTACTGACAGCTGATAAAACAGAGCCCAGCCGCCGCTGAGCCGGACGATTACTTCTCACAGCCGGTCCGCTTAGTTTTAATCACCCCTGTGACAAGCAGGATGTGGGACACGGATCTGAACACAGCTTCCTTTTTCACACACATTAATGAACTAATCTTTTTCAAGATCAACAATAAAATGAAAACATAAGAATAATCTCTGAGCCAGGGGTCCTCCTTGAACGTACCGTTTCTTTAGGGCATGTTGGTTTCTTGGGGTTTGCATGTGTAGAATTAGCCTGCTGAGGCACAATGTTAGCTTGGTGGGACATTTTTTGTAATAAAGATGGTCAGCAGGTGATGTACAGTATAGCTGGTAAATATGCCTCTCCTGTTGGTCTTTTAGACTCACACTGATGTTTCTTTTTGTTCATTTTAGAACAATTAAAGCAAATTAAGCAGTGTGGCCATATCTTAGTCTGCAGTATCATTTGTTTCTGAGAACATGGTAATTCTGGACATGCCACTGTTTGGTTTACTGACCGTGGAATGTGTGGAATGTGACCTGAACAAAGACAATCTCATGAATATTCAATGTAGTGTTAGTGGCTGAGGAAAACAGAGTGTCACCTCACATTAGTTAAGCTTTAGAAATAAAAGCACATACAATGTCTAAAAACTGTAATGAGAAGTGTGTAGCCAACACCTCTGTTTATTCAGTTCTGAGCTCAAAATTCAGAGTGTTTTTTTCACAATATATCAGCACATCTGAAAACAGGTTTTTGTAAATTTAAGTTTAGAGCAGATTTAATCAGAATATAGATTTATGACATTCTTACTGTTGCTGAGTTTGTGCTGAACATAAGCCTGTGGAACACTTTGGAAAAAAAATATTTTAGAAGTCTAATTTGTGAAAAAGTGAAGGAATACCTTCAGACTCCAGGTTGTTAAAGAAGTTTTCATTATCTAGGTTTCCTCATTAAAATGTTTTTAATGCTTAAAAATCCTAGATAAACTACTTTAACTAAAACCACAGTAGCTAGCTAACTCGCATATTTAGCTAGCCAATTTGCTAGATTAATGGTAGCAACTCATATTACTGTTAGCTATTATCACATTGTTGCTCTACAACCAAACTAACGTGTTTTTGAAAATCTTTGTGTACATACAAAAATGAGAGTGCTAGTCCAATAAATACAAAAAATATATCTGGAGATGTGTGGGTGGGGTTTAAATGTGTTTATGGAGAAAAGCAGACTGAACCCATGAACCCACCTTTATATTTTTGTCCACCCCACGGATCACATCTGTCTCTGCTAAGTTTAATCTCCTGCATTATGACTACAGCCCTACCAAATTCATGGCCATGAAAATCTCGTCATGGATGGTGATAAGCGGTTAAAATTCAAAATGTAAGTATGTTGTATCTTAGTTCTACTTTCTGAAAACAGTCTGTAGACACTACATGCCACATTTTGGATTTATGTGTCCATACAAGGTAATATATTTGACAGAGGACCCTTAAGAGCAATGAAACTTTGACAATAGGGCTGAACTAATGGACCATTTTGCAGGGTTGAGTCAGCTGTGCCTCACCAAAATGCTCTGAGAAGGGTGTCTGAGAGGGATCTTTCCACACAACTAAAAACTCCTACCTGGCTTAATTGAGTGACTCTAGACCATGGACTGAGGAGCTTTCCCACTGCTAGTTGGGGGTGTGCTGTTTTATTGACTCTAGTTTGCGCTATGCTATAAAGCGTTGCTCATAATGAACATTTTTGCTCTGTACACTACCTGAGGATCAAAATACATCCTGCTATTTTATGCATTTACATGTTATATTTAACACTGCAGAGAAATCTACAAGTTTTAATGTAACATCCAAAAAATGTGATATTTTAGAGTCCAGGTCCGTGAAATTAGGAATCATTTCCTGTTAATTAAGCAGGGCCCTAGTTATGACCTATCATTCAACTTTTTGCTTCTGTGCTGCACAGAATCAAATCTCACAGCAATGCGGCACCATCACTGCTATGTTTTAGGGAAGGTGGATAACATTACATGAAAAGTATGATTCTGTTAAACTCTTGCTCATGTAATTATTTACAGTGAAAGCTAATTGCATGTTTGGATTAAAAAATGAGAGTGCAGGAGCTCCACTTGGTTCACTGCTGTTGCTCTTTACTCTGGAGGCACTTTTGTACAAATTCTAATGCAAACGATAAAGAGGGCAGCAGAGCTAATGAGCATTGAGTATTGTGGTTATAAGTCAAGAGCAGAGCAGTGAAGCTCATTGTGGCAATACTGTGATTAACATTTCGGAGGTGAGCTCTAATGAATGCTTTTCATTATAACTCGGCTTCATTCTTCAAGAATGCAACCCAATGCTCTCCAGGTGGTGCCTTGTGACATTTGGAGAGAAATACTAATGGAAAAGATTGAAGTGGCTTTGACTGGGCAGATAATTGCTTCCTACAAACTGTGCAGCTGCTGCCAAAGTGCTTTGCTTAACACTTACAACCACATACGTATGTGTAGCTCCTTCCACACACTCAGCAGTCAACCACACAGGCAAGTACACACACACCTTTATATAAACACCCCAAAACATGCACCTACAGATGTACATAAATAAGCACTCTTTTCACTGCGTCCATGGGCTTTTTCCACTGACCTGTGTTAACTGTGCTGCTAAGTCTAAACTTAGCTTCAGTAACCAACACTATATTCAAACAGAAACTGCATTTTGGATTGTTTTACATCACTGTCAGAAAACTTTGTCTTCATAAAAAAAACCAAGTGAAAAGAGATGGCCTGTATTTCACTTTTTATCCGAATTTAGAAACTAGGTCCATTTAAAAACAGCAGCTCTCTATATTAGGCTACATTACTAACTTCTACATTCCAGCTATATAATTTTTTTTGCCAGCAAATATTTCACCAAAATATGAAACTGTAGGGATGGATTGTCCTGGGCTTAGTTGAATAGTGTAATGCCCTGCCCTGCACCCAGTGAGGGGGTAGGGGACTAACCGCGACCCTGATAAGGATTAAGCAGGTGGGATAATAAACGCAATTCTTTTCCTCCAATAATCACCAGAGAGTTTATTTAAAAAGTCCTACAAACCAACATGTGATTAGATTAGCTTTAGCTCCACCTCCAGTGAACACCATTTCTACCATTAAGTCTGCACTGCTCCTTTAAGAGCCTGTCTGTTGCTAAGTTCACACTGTATACACAGAATGTGATCTAATAAACCCAGTAATTGATAGACAGTGTCTGAACCACTTGTTCTGAACAAGAGAACACATGAACAGGAATCAAAGCCCAACAACATGAAGTTTATTTGTTTCAATATTTCAGTGAAAAGCTCTGACTGATGTGAAATGCAGTCTGAATGAGCTTGTACAGTCACAGAGCAGGGTCAGAAAAATGAAAATGTAGGAATGGTTTAACATTTTAATCAATGGATGTTTGACAACACTTTTTTATACAAAGTTAACGTTGTGAACGTGTTCCTGATCAAATTAGCCTGGACTCGTCTGTGCCCAGTCCTGGCCCTGCAGGTCCATCCTGCAAGGATTCACTCCAACCTTAATCTAACACACCTGTTCCAGGCAATGAAGCCCTTCAGGGGCATCTGAATACAAACTCTCCAAGATGGTACAGTTACAGGAACAAGATTGGGCACCGCTGGCATATTCTTTGGCTAATGTAGGAGGCTGGTTGTCATTTACCTCTTAACACTAAAGGTGTTTAAGTGTGTATACTTGTGTGTGTGTGTTGAGTGTGTGGACAGACCTAGCTTGCACGTGTGGGTGCAAGTATAAAAAAGCAGCTGGCAGCTCTCTGGAAGCAACTTCATGCTTAGTAAAACTTCTTCTTTGCTATGATGTACATGCAAGCACAACACAAGTGATACGAGTGAATGGGTGAACTATCATGAAAAAAACAGTCTACGTCCCTCACAGTAAGTGTGTGTGCATGACCAGCCATATAAGCGTACCTCTAAATCTCCATTAGCCTCCAGACTGTGGTGACAGGTTGAGAGAGAGATGCTTTGCAGCTGTACAGTGATGTGCCTCTGAGTATCACGGTAATGCTGCTTAACACACTCTCAAGCCTGCCCTCTCAAGACATGCTTGACTTTCGCTGATTCAGTGACTGTACACCCGGACACGCATGTGTTCTTCCACAAAAAAGAAACCCCAACAACCTCGGCCCACCCGAGGCTCTCTTTGACTGCGAACCCACTTGATGTTGCAGTCACTCAAGGATGGTGATGACTGATTTGATATAACAGTGTGCACATCTGCAACTCTGAACATTCTTATGGAATGGTCCATGGAAGCAAACATGGAAAAGTGGGAGACACGCTGTCTCAATTATGACTGCGTTCCAGACCTACAAGTGAGTGTAACATGCGAGGCGGTGAAGAGGATGCAAATGTGCAAAATTCAAAAATGCCAGTCATGGTTGAGGACACATGGGCTACTCTCACAGCCATGGGGGGCACTCCTAACCAAGGGAGAAGGTTTTTTCAGTTTTATATGCACCACACACATTCCATGATGTAGTCTGATCACACTAAAAACAGTTTTGAGAGAAATTCCCTGAAGCTTTATGTGTATAATCAAATACAGTTTGAGGTGGAACTAACATTTATAAGCTGCTTTGTCCAAAAACATACTGTCTGGTACGTCTCCACTGATGCTCCATCTATGTAGGAGGGTAAGTCCCAAAAATTAATAGCTACTATGGGATAGACCTCAACATGGGGAACTTTCTAAGTGAATGCACAAATGGATGTGGAGTAAATAGGCTGAATGTATGGGGTTGGATGGAATTTTAATTAATTTTTATCAATGTGATTTGCACACAACAGAATTTGACCTCCACATGTAACCCATCTATGCAGTGAAACACACACACTAGTGAACACACTAGGCTGTGAGACGCTGTGGGCAGCCCTATCCATGGCACCTGAAAAGCAGTTGGGGGTTAGGTGCCTTGCTGAAGGGTACTTCAGTCATGACCTGCCCAGGGATCGAACAGGCGACCTTCTGCTCACAAGACCAGATCCCTAAACCACCAAACCACAGAGATCTAGTGGTTATTGGGCACAGGCAATGGAGGCATAATTGTGAACAAACAGAGGCAGGCTAGGATAGACATTTTGTTGTCTTTTGGCACCAAATGTTTGTTGACCATGGTGGATTTTGTTGGTGTAAAGGCCAGAATGGCAGTTGGGGATGCAACCAAACTCTACTTTCACTTTGCATGACTTTTATTGACTTTGATCTAGGCAGACAGATGACCCAAAGTACTTCAATTTTTGGGGTGGGTGAGATAACACCCTTTGGGGTGCCCCCTAATGTTGGCACCTGTGGTAGAATCATGTGAATTTGAACATTAAAGTTATTTTGCAGTACCTAAAAGTCACTAAAACATGTACTTTATGCAATTATGTTGTGTTAGCAAAGCAAATTTGGCCAGATACCGTCATAACATGCCCAAACTGCCTAACACAAATATAATCAAATAGAAAGACATGAACTTAAGGACAAAGGCATCTGATATTACAAATCTCAAACTGTAGCAACAGCAACAACGTTCCATGCTTAGTTTTCCAGCAGGTATCTACAGCAGTTTTCATTTCCAAGTGTCATTTGAGGCACAGGACAGGACTACATATACACACAGATTTATAACAAAATGAAACCCAGGTGGTGATGAGTAGGCAGAGCTGGAACATTCCAAAATGCATCCCCAGGAGACAGATCCCGTGGCAGCGAGTGGCACAGCTAAGTCAAGAGGAGATGAATCACAGGTCACGAGGAGGAGAAACAGTACTGTGATAGCTGACAAAGCACAGGACCTCACCTTCACCCTCATCCACACCCATGCCCTTACCCTCACCCTCTCTCATCCTTCCAATAAGCCTGCCAGAAAATGACAGACGAGCTGTTCTACGATAAGAGAGTTGAACTTGCAGCCCTTTCTATTCTATCACTGATAAACTCTGTCAAATAGACCTACAGTTATGGAGAGCTCTATCTGAGGAGATTAGCACAAATCCTTCTTCACTTTAGCTAAAAGCAAAGCAACATGCCAGTAGTGTCAAAAACGAAAAGATCTCGAGTCAAGTTCTGTTAAAATGAAACATCCATGAAGTCTGAAAAGTGACTAATTTAATCTTTGTTCTCACCACTGCGCCAACTGCTCCTTGGGGGCACATTCATGTATACACACTCTTGCACACAAGATTTGTGGAAGACCAGTGCGCTCTCCTGTCACCAAGGGTCAGCGGGACACAGAAGTATGGTCTGGGATTCTAGCTTCCTGCTAAAAAATCACTTCCTTAAAACCTTAGTCAAACAGGAAGTAGTGCTCCAGCTCTTAGAAAAACACATTCATGCTGTCTGGAGTGTTAGTAGTAGCCATATTGATTTGTCATTGGGCATACCACAGTAGACCTGGGGCTGTACGTAAATACACAGGTCCTAGAAGGTGAACCCTGTGGCGCAGAGCCTTAGAAGTAGCCAGCATGAGACATTTGGTCAGAGAGGAGTTGAAGAGGAAACAATAGCTCTTTTAGAGCCAAAGCTTGTGGACACTTCTCTTCTTCACCCTCCACCCAGAAAGCTGGAGATACTTCAACAGCAGGCATTACTGCACATGATTTACCTCTGTGAATATTAAAGACAGACCTGAATAAAGGATTATTTTCAAAAGACAGGACACATTTGGATGAGATGTGTACTAGGTTTGGATCAGACAAGATTTGGACTCTTTATCCAACTGTGGACTTCACAAAGAATACATGGGCTGCACGAAGTTATAATGCAACAAAATAAAGGTCAGTTCTGTGGGGCAATGTCAGAGGAGACCCAAGCTTGAATCATTCAATGGTTTCAATGGTTCTGGAAGAGTCCACGATTAGCAATTAACTGGTAACAGATGAGGTCATGAAGATTGAGTATAAAACAAAGAAAGGGGCTTTGTAAACAAGGACAGGTCATGGTTCAACACATTGAGCCAAACAATGTTACGCATTGCGAGACTGCAAAGAAATGAGATCTTCTACCATTTACAGTCCATAATATCATAAAATATTCATTGAGTCTGGGGAAATCTAAGTGCATTAAGGCCAAGGGTGGAAACCATTGCTGAATGAGCATGACCATCAAGCCCTCAGGCCATAGTGTTTGAGTAACCATCATGGTAACGTGGTGAACATAGTCACAAGGGCTTGGGAGTATTTTGGAAAATCATTCTCACTTATCATTTACCCTTAGCAACACAGTCCACCACTTGCAATTTGAAACTGTATTATGCAAAGAAGAAGAAGTCATATTTTAATTTTGAACATGATTTGTTTACAGTTATTAAACATTAGATAATGGCTTATTAATGAAAGTTATTATAAAGTGTTACCCAAAATATGCAAAGAAGAAGAAAAAATTATGCAAAGAAGAAGAAGTCATATTTTAATTTTGAACAGAAACTGGCAAAGACATTTGAAATGGCCTGAAAAACAGTGGAAATGTTTTCTGTGGTCAGACAACTCTATGTTTCAGCTTGTTTTTAGAAAAAACTGACATCAGATTCTACTTTCCAAAGATAAAAAGACCATCCAGACTGTTGGAAAAAAAAAAAAAAAAAAAAAAAAAAAACACGTCATCTGTGATGGCATGGGGGTCCATCAGTGTCCACAACATAGATGATCTACATGTAGATTAGATTATATTCAACTTTACCAATGTGATTGCACCCAACAGAATGTGACCTCTGTATTTAACCCATCTGTGCAGTGAAACACTCACTAGTGAACACACTAGGCTGTGAGAACATGTGCCTGAAGTGGTAGGCAGCCATTTTTAATAAAACAAGAATAGGAAAAACATCTACTTGTAAAGCTGCAACAACTAGTATCTTCACTTCTCAAACAATTAAAAAGTGCAATGAAAAGAAACAGTGATGAGAAGTCAGTGGTAAACAAACTTGAGTTTTTGCAGGAATCAATTTCTAAATTTGTTTGTATTTACCAAATAGACTTCTGTTCATCACTGAGAATATTTGTTATATCTGTTAAAGGTTCAAATGTAAAAACAAAACAGGGTAACACTTTATAATAACTTTCATTAATAGCTCATTAACTAATGATTAATAACTGTGAACAAATCACGTAAATCATAGTGATTTATTAATGAATTGTTAACATTTGCAAAAATGAATACAATCATTAGTAACTACAAGAACTGTCATTTATAAACATTTGTTCATGTTCAAATTATCATGAACTAATGATTTGTTTACAGTTATTAAACATTAGATAATGGCTTATTAATGAAAGTTATTATAAAGTGTTACCCAAAATAGTTTTCAGGTTTTTATTTTACAGGGTTAGAAATAGGTCTGTCTCAATACATAGTGAGCTGTCTGACTAGACAGTGTTTATGTAGACGGATGTCTAAGTAGTCATCGTTATAACCCTCAGCTACCATATAAATGAGAAGCTCTAGTTAAACAGTGATGACGTTACTTATTATCACCCACTGCACATGACCGGCTTTTACTTACCTCAGCTGTCAAAATGACCTCAGCAGAAATCCACCACAGATCTGCTCTTATAGCTTTTATATCAAATGTAACAGTAATTTGTAATAATCACAATGCTGCTTGCCCTGCTGCACACTGCTCAGCTTGCATCTGCCATTCTCAAACATAACCTGCATCATGTTGCATTGTGGGATTGCAGGACTGAGCAGAATTCAATTCACTCTTGATGTTTGGTCAAAATAAGGGTGCTTTCACACCTACATTGTTTGGTCCAGACTTTCAGACTTTTCAGTTTGGTCTGAACCAAAATAGCAGGTGCGAAAGGGCCAACAAACCACGGTCTGGAACAAAAGAGTAAAATCTGGTCCAAACAAAAAAGTGGTCTTGGTTTGGATTTACTAAACCATTGTGCGCAGTGTGGAAACTAGAAGGTTCAGACTTTTGGACCAAATACAGGAAACAGAGATGCCAGCACTCTCAGGACTGCTTGATGCTTTTTCCTCTTTATCTGTCAGCAGTGATACTATTGCTTCAGGACAAGTATGTACATTTGGTGAATTTGAAGTACCCTAGAACACTGTGCCTGAAATTGTTGCTGCTGATATAAATACCATAAGACCATACCATACCACTACTGAGGTAACAAAATGAATCTGTTCATTTACGTATTTGATCCTGGAAAGGCTTCCTGCCTAATTAACCACACGCTGATTTGAGCCAACGTCATACGCACGTCCTTCTACAAACCAATCAGTGTCAAGTGTAGGAAAATGCACCCCACAAAAGTGATGACGACATGATGTAGGCGTATCATACAAACGTCTTTGGTGCACTCTCAAAAATGTAGTGTGAAAACAAAACTAACCAAATACATATAAGCTAAAAACATCAGCCTTGGTCAGACCATGGTCCAGACTTTCAGGTGTGAAAACGCCTTAAGGTCTCTAGTATGCAGCACTTTGAAGTATTCAGATCAGAATTGTGACAGCCTTCTTCTCTTGGTGTAAAATGCCATCTATGTAGAACTCACTACTTCATGAGACAGACTCATTGTCCCAGCTTTTCTGAAAATGAGGCTTGTATAAATGAGATGTGCCTCCTTAAATCCCCATTCCTATTACATCCTAAGATCTATTACTAGTTATTACATGGTGTGCAAGCTGACTGAGAGAGAAACAGAAGTCTGCAGAGCACCGGCACGTCCTTTGACTTGAATGAATTTTAGAATTTTCCTTGAATCATCTGTCCAAACCAAGAACCATACAGGAACCTTTAGATGCTATAGTGTAATGCCTGAATATAACGCGATCATTGCAACCATGTAGTCTGTTGGCTAAACATGAGGTGTAATAAGTAGGTGAGTTTACTGATAGATTCACATTCAGTGTAAGGAGTTTCAAGCCTCAGTACAGCTACAGAAACAACTGGGAGTGTGAACAAGGGAGGCTCCAGTTGGGCCACAAAACAATTTGGACTGCTCTTGACCTCTTGGACTGCATTTGATACAGGCCTATTATTAGCAGGTACTTCACTGTATTTCAGACACCTCTGTCTTCAGGAATAACAGACAACAGCCTATTCATTAGCAAGCCTGTTAGTGAGAAATGTCTCCATTTAGGCAGGGAAATAGTCTCCACATATAATGGACAACATGCCTGTAGTTTAGTAGCTCAGTCTGTGCCAGAAATGATCAAATGTACAAACCGGATTCCAAAAAAGTTGGGACACTAAACAAATTGTGAATAAAAGCTGAATGTAATGATGTGGAGATGGCAAATGTCAATATTTTATTCGTAATAGAACATAGATCACAGATCAAAAGTTTAAACTGAGAGAATGTATCATTTTAAGGGAAAAATATGTTGTTTCAAAATTTCACGGCATAAACAAATCTCAAAAAAGTTGGGACAAGGCCATTTTTACCACTGTGTGGCATCCCCCCTTCTTCTTACAACACTTAACAGATGTCTGGGGACAGAGGAGACCAGTTTCTCAAGTTTAGAAATAGAAATGCTCTCCCATTCATGTCTAATACAGGCCTCTAACTGTTCAGTCGTCTTGGGCCTTCTTTGTCGCTCTGCTCTCTATAGGTGAAAGATCTGGACTGCAGGCTAGCCATTTCAGTACCCGGATCCTTCTCCTACGTAGCCATGATGTTATGATTGCTGCAGAATGTGGTCTGGCATTATCTTGTTGAAAAATGCAGGGT
>BRDA01058222.1:0-14992 GCA_036984385.1 Crenuchus spilurus
GTTAGTCCTGTCTAAGGTAAAGACTAAACAGTCAGTTCTGTCTAAGGTAAAGACTAAACAGTCAGTTAGTCCTGTCTAAGGTAAATACTAAACAGTCAGTTAGTCCTGTCTAAGGTACAGACTAAACAGTCCGTTAGTCCTGTCTAAGGTAAAGACTAAACAGTCAGTTAGTCCCGTCTAAGGTAAAGACTAAACAGTCAGTTAGTTCCGTCTAAGGTAAATACTAAACAGTCAGTCCTGTCTAAGGTAAAGACTAAACAGTCAGTTAGTCCTGTCTAAGGTAAAGATTAAACAATCAGTTAGTCCTTTCTAAGGTAAAGACTAAACAGTCAGTTAGTCCTGTCTAAGGTACAGACTAAACAGTCAGTTAGTCCTGTCTAAGGTAAAGATTAAACAATCAGTTAGTCCTTTCTAAGGTAAAGACTAAACAGTCAGTTAGTCCTGTGTAAGGTACAGACTAAACAGTCAGTTAGTTCTGTCTAAGGTACAGACTAAACAGTCAGTTAGTCCTGTCTAAGGTACAGACTAAACAGTCAGTTAGTCCTGTCTAAGGTACAGACTAAACAGTCAGTTAGTCCTGTCTTAGGTACAGACTAAACATGGAGAAGCTGTGTTTAGTTACTCTGCTGTTTTAAATGGAACCAGTTAACAGAGAATATTAGAAGAGCTCCGACTGTAAACACGTTTAAATCCAGATAGAAAATGTTTCTGTTTGAGCAGCTTTCAGCTTTAATCTCTGTTCTCTTCACACGTTTATTCTGTGATGGCACTACTGTACAGTTTATTTTACGTTATTTCTCTTTTACATACATTGTTTTGGTCATGCATTATTGTATTGTATCTTGTTTTTAATGCTGTGTTGATTTGATTCTGTACATTTTATTTGTTGAACTATTTTCTTTTTCTCTTTTAATTCTACAGCGTTAGCTTTGTATTTCTTAATCTGTAAAGCACTTTGAATGACTGTGGTGTATGAAAGATGCTGTATAAATAAAGTAGCCTTGCCTATAGAGTATACTGTTATACTCAGTGTAACATATTGCAGCCTTCTGTGACATAAAGACTACAGAGCATCACATGAATGTTTAATAAACGATATATTGCACAGCTCTTATAACCATTGAGGGTTGACGATTAATCTTAAGGTTTATTTTTCCGTAACTACTATAAATTATTGAGTAGCACAGCCACGAGTACGAGGAAGTGTGATGGAAATTCACAGCTTTGTTCTTGTCAATCTTTCCAAGCACATCAGTCTGTTGGTACCCATTTTACTGCTCTGCATAGTGCAGATGAGATGCAGTGATGACTGTGCCATTGGCTAGACCCCTTTCTCCTCTCTCCAAAACAGACCCTTTCATCCTTGTAGCACACCCACTGTGGCTTTGATCTCGCCTCTTCAACACGCACTTGAGGAACAGATCGAGAGCCCTCGTTCTCAAAGGCATGGCGACATAGACGGAGGGCTGAAGGAAGAGGAGAGAGAGATGGAGCATGTGGAGGCCAGAAAGATCAGCCAGGCATTGGAAGTGAACCTGAATGAGATGCTGATGGTTCTCGAGGTCAATCAGTATGTTTTATCAGAAATATCTACCTTGTTGGTGCACTTTGTAGATTTTATCAAGCTCCTTCTGAGGAAAGGGGCAATAGAAAGTGCCCAGTCTTTGGTGGTCCGTCCATCATCAGCACAGCAGTGGCATAGTTGCCCATCCCTTGTTGCTCTACCTGGCTGATTTGTAGGTCATCTGTTTAGAGTAACATAGCTCTTCATCAATTTCTGACATCGATAGCTGTTATCTAGCCATTTGAGACAGACTTAGAGAGTCAACCCAACAACCACTAATAGTCAGTATCCACCTGGAAGATGGAGCAGCCAGTCTGCACCAGAACTCTCGCAACACATTAGCTATTAGACAGAGAGGTGAGGAGAGACTAAGCCACCAGGGATAGCTTAGACTAGGACTATGACCAGGGATGTTCCTTTGTTTCCTCGGAGAATCAGGATCTTTCAGACTCATCTGAAAGATGGCATCATTTGTACAGTACAGTGTCATCGTCACTGGGCAATTTGGATCCACACAGAACACATTAATGTTCCTCCTGTTGTACACCAGCACTACTCCCAGGAACCACACAAGCTTTTGGAATGGAGGTCTTCCATTCAAGAACTGACCACACCCAGACCTGTTTATTTTTTGTAGATTTGCATATTGTGCTGTGCAGGTGCTATGGAATATGAATAAGAAAGCTTGTAATGATCAATATGGCCTCTATTTGCATTTTCTATTTTTGTCAGATTTGTCAGCTTTCCATGTTCTTGAAATTGTAATTTGGCCTTCAGTTTTGAGCCTTTTTAACCATTCATGTGGTCTTGTATGAGTTCCTGACATGATCACAGTGTGTCAGTATTGTCTACATTTTTGCATACAACATTGTAACAAAGTTATGTCCCTGCTGTAGTGAAAAAAAACTGTCGACATTGTGAAGATGGCCACCAAGATGGCCTATAGCTAATAAACTGGCAACAAAACAGAAAGGCTATAAAACAGCACATAAAATGACATAAATTCATACCAGAGCTCAGGCACTGATGGATGCTGATGGAACATTAGCGTGAACATAAAGTGCCACTGACGCAGTGAGTGAAAGTTTGTGGTGGTGAATAGCCAAATGTTTTATAGCCAATCACAGACAGTCATATGTCCTCTCCATCAGCCAGCAGAAATGACTTTGTGTATAGTGTTCACAGTCTGGGCAGTCCTCGTAGCAAAAGATCCACACAGCAGGAGCCACATTGTTCCAGTGTGCTGCTCACTGGACTGGAGGAAAAGAGTGACTCATGCTGTTCTGTAGGTCCGCACCTTCTATGGACAGAACAGCAAAAGTTACTGACTTTCACATGGCAGAGCAGTCACCGTCACACTCTAATCATTATGGTTTAGCACCCTCCTACCATAAGCTGTGTGCAAGTTTTAGTTGCATTTACAGTAGTACCCCTATTTACAAGCATCCCCACTAACGAGTATTCCAGGTAACGAGTCGAGATCTCGGAATATTTTTGTTCCAGGTAACAAGTAAAATTCCAAGTAACGAGTAGCGTAAATTTGTTCAAGTATGCCAACCGCTAGGGGCGCTGCGGTCGTAGCATCCCCTAGATGCTAGTGTAGAAGAAGAGGTCAGTCATTACCTTTGACCGCTGTCCAGTGAAAGTGAAAGTGCTAGTGAAAGCGACGCAAAGACAGCAAAAGGTAGTGAACAAGAAAGTTAGATACATTTTACTTTTACTTTTCATATGATAAGTGTAACCATGCCATACACGTACGCCCGTCCTCCTGTCCTCCTTAGCCGCCAGCCTACACAAGCACCATCGTTGTCATCTCCACAAAGGTAAAGGGCTGATTTATTTTTCTACTATCATTCTATTTAATATTATTTGTTACTTTTTAACTACAAATTTCCTTTTCATGTGTTTTATTTTTTTAAAAACATATAAACACATTATTTAGCATATTAAAGTATACTGTATATTGTCTGGCTGACACAGATTAATCAGTTTTACATGTATTCTTATGGGGAAAATGCATCCAGCTAACGAGCATTCCAGCTAACGAGCTCGGCTCCAGCACGGATTAAACTCGTAAGTAGGGTTATCACTGTATTCATTTTTAGTCCTTATAGAACAAATTAATATGTCCACTTCCAGGTGGATAACTCTTAACAGATGAACATGGTGTGGAGCAATTGGAATGAACTTTATACATTGTGACAATGCTTAATACAAAGTGCCCAAAATCAGCTTTAATGCCGCATGTAAGCCTGGTAACACTTTTTTTTGCTTTCCTGCTAAATAAAGTAAAGTAACACAAAGACATGTGGATTCAGGGCCTGAGAAAAGAGACAGCATACTCAAGTTCAGTGGTGAGCTTAACTGAGGTTAGAGGAACCACAAGGCTGGGTAAAGACTGCCAACCAACTCAGCACAACCAGGCTTGTATTAATCTGTTGTTATGGATCATTATGTTTTCAGATAACCTCCTCAGTCCTGAGACAGGACACTTTAAAAACAAATGATATTTTGTAATGAAATATGTTCATTGCAGCCATTTAAATGGCATAATACAAAAAAAAAGTGCATGGAGACTGTAAGATATTCAGTGTCCACTATACTGGACGTTTGGAATTAAGGGCATGAAATCTGAAAGATTTTGAAAAATGAACTCATTTGTTAGCACCAATACAAGATACAAATGAAATGTATTTTCTGAGTTAACTGTTAAATGTATGTAATAAATTTTTTACAGTAAAATTACACACTGATATGAACAAATATATCGTATTTAGCAAATATATAGTATATAGCAAATACTTTGCAGTACATTTCTACTATTTTATTATCTAATAATAATAAGAAAATAATAATTATTTTTTATCTATTATCTAATAATTCAAGCACCTCTTGTACTGTCAGCCCTAAACAGACATGAGAAGGTGAGCATAGCATTGAAAAATGACAAAAATATAGAGGAATCCGAATGGTTTTAAGACGTGTGTATTCGCGATACATAGCATGCTTAACACAGCATTCAGTATTATAACTCCAAATGTCCAGATGGCTGGACATAAATGTTTTGCGCAAAATTTAAAACTTTGCAAATAACTTCCCATTGTTAATATCATTATTTATTGTATCCTTAAACTTCTAGAATAACTTATATACCAAGACATTTCAGTTCTCTAGTTCAGATAATTAAGTAAAACTTTTGTTTTGCTCGGTCACGGAGGCGAGGAGCGACTTTCTCTGCAGCTGCCATTTCAGGGAGTTTTTTCAGCAACCTATCAAAACAACCTAAACTTCCTTGTCCAACCAATAGAAAGCCAGAGTTGGGAATGAACATATAAAAGTGGGTGGGACAACGTAAAGCTGGTTGTTAAGTTTAAAAACACAGAAAAATAATGTCCAGCATACTGGACGTTTGGAACGAGGACGATAAATAAGGTTTCTTGATAATTTACTTTGTTCATTAGTGATCCAATGTGTCAGGAGTGTTTTCACACAGGAGGGTTTATTATTGTTGTGACCTCATTTGAATTTGTCCTACTATTAATTTATGTGACCCTGCCTGGGGAAATCCAGTCAAAGTAATTTTTTTCAAATATGAGTTATATGCATATTTGGAAACAGTGCTGTTAAAGGAATCCTCACTCAAAGTTTCAGCCGATTATCTCTTATACTGTACGAGATATAGCATTCTGAAGCATATCATTCTGAAACTCAACTCAGTTTATTTGTGTCACAAGACATGAATACATCAGAAATAATTAACAGTTAATTCAAACAAATCGAAATCTACCAGAAATGAATACTGACAGATGAGCTAAACGGCTACAGTCACATTGTTTACATCCGCTGAAGACATCTGACCTGCTCACGTTTGGTGGATGGATACATGAGCTCAAACACATTTTTATACTGAAGAAGTAGTTCAGGAACAAGCTTGTGTATCTCCGTGGTAGAAGTAGTCATGGAAACCCATTTTTATGGATAAAACCTGCAAATTTGGTGAATGGCTTGCTGCACAAAAACAACTGTGTTAAGTATTTTTTTGTTGTTGATAAAAACATGTACTACGATAGATAATTGAGACTATTATCTTTCATTTACAGCAATAAAACGAAGCTACTTATGTTTGTCGCAAATGTGATGGATAAGCTGAACAACACAATATCTCAGTTCATTCCATGCAGTCACGTGTTTTTGTTGTGGTCACCGCCATGTTGAGTACCTCGTGCAACAAAAACAGCAGAGCAAACTTCGCACATGAATTCGGCAGAGCAGAAACAATACTCAAAATACATTTCTTTGATTCGACCCACATTAATTATCATCTGAGCTTGTTGGACTGCTGGTCTCTTCGGATTCACTGCCAAACCTGTCATTTCATGATATTTACATACAGTGAGGAAAATAAGTATTTGAACTCCCTACAAATTTGCAAGTTCTCCCACTTAGAAATCATGGAGGGGTCTGAAATGTTCATCTTAGGTGCATGTCCACTGTGAGAGACATAATCTAAAAGAAAAAATCCAGAAATCACAATGTTTGATTTTTTAATAATTTATTTGTGTGTTACTGCTGCAAATAAGTATTTGAACACCTGTGAAAATCAATGTTAATATTTGGTACAGTAGCCTTTACAGAGGTCAAATGTTTCCTGTAGTTTTTCACCAGGTTTGCACACACTGCAGCAGGGATTGTGGCCCATTCCTCCACACAGATCTTCTCCAGATCAGCCAGGTTTCTGGGCTGTCGCTGAGAAACATGGAGTTTGAGCTCCCTCCAAAGATTTTCTATAGGGTTTAGGTCTGGAGACTGGTTAGGCCACTCCAGAACCTTAATATGCTTCTTACGGAGCCGCTCCTTGGTTATCCTGGCTGTGTGCTTTGGGTCATTGTCATGTTGAAAGACCCAGCCACGACCCATCTTCAGTGCTCTAACTGAGGGAAGGAGGTTGTTCCCCAAAATCTCGCAATACATGGCCCCAATCATCCTCTGCTTAATACAGTGCAGTCATCCTGTCCCATGTGCAGAAAAACACCCCCAAAACATGATGCTTCCACCCCCATGCTTCACAGTAGGGATGGTATTTTTGGGATGGTACTCATCATTCTTCGTCTTCCAAACATGGCGAGTGGAATAAAGACCAAAAAGTTCTATTTTGGTCTCATCTGACTATAGCACTTTCTCCCATGACTCCTCTTGATCATCCAAATGGTCATGGGCAAACTTAAGACGGGCCTGGACGTGTGCTGATTTAAGCAGGGGAACCTTCCTTGCCATGCATGACTTTAATCCATGACGTCTTAGTGTATTACAGTAACCTTGGAAACAGTGGTGCCAGCTCTCTTCAGGTCATTGACCAGCTCCTCTCATGTAGTTCTGGGTTGATTCCTCACCTTTCTTAGGATCATTGATGCACCACGAGGTGAGATCTTGCATGGAGCCCCAGTCAGAGGGAGATTTACAGTCATGTTTAGCTTCTTCCATTTTCTAATAATTGCTCCAACAGTTGATCTTTTTTCACCAAGCTGCTTGGCAATTGCCCCGTAGCCCTTTTCAGCCTTGAGAAGGTTTACAATCTTGTCTCTGGTGTCTTTGGACAGCTCTTTGGTCTTAGCCATGTTAGTAGTTGGGAGTCTTACTGATTGTGTGGGGTGGGCAGGTGTCTTTATGCAGCTATCGACCTCAAATAGGTGCTTCTAATTTAGAATAATAAGTGGAGTGGAGGTGGACTTTTTAGAGGAAAACTAACAGGTCTTTGAGGGCCAGAATGTTTGCTGATTGGCAGGTGTTCAAATACTTATTTGCAGCAGTAACACACAAATAAATGATTAAAAAATCATACATTGTGATTTCCAGACTTTTTCTTTTAGATTATGTCTCTCACAGTGGACATGCAGCTAAGATGAACATTTCAGACCCCTCCATGATTTCTAAGTGGGAGAACTTGCAAATTGGCAGGGTGTTCAAATACTTATTTCCCTCACTGTATACTTAATTCATAAACCGTCTCCTTATTCAGGACAAAGTTTGAAAGCCTACAAAAGCACAGATGCATACAAATACTTCACAGCAGGCTGAGTAACAGAGCCTAAAATATGGCATCTGAAATAAAAGAAAATATTCCTTGTCAAAGCTGAGCTACATGACTAAACATCACATTGTAACATTATCATAGCTTTTATTTTGAGCTCTAGACTTCTAATGACAAGTTGGTCATTGATAACCCTAAACATTTAGCACAAATCTAATAATACCACAGTCTGCTGAAATGTCTTATTAAACAGTTTGACTAGCAAAAGCAAGGACATTCACACAGCATATAAGCTAGCTACCCAACTAGCTAACCTAATTAGCTTAGGTAACACTAACCTAGTTATTAACCAAGAGATAAAATGTCGACTGCTTTCGGTTGGTTTTCAGTTTGCCCATTTGATCTTAGCAAGCCATGGCAGCCATCTTGAATAATAGCTACTTCTATTCTTCTATTCAACTCCAGATTTACGAATATGAAGGTAGGTTGTATTCTATTCTATTAAAACTGTGATTTTTCTTCTGTACATGTTATCTTGCTGTGGAGTTTCACTAAAAATTAATTAGTTGTAGGTCTCCAATTGAATGGTCAAAATATTTTGCTGATTTAACCTCTTTGGATTTCTATCTGTGGGCTCATGTCACTGTTGTTTACTCTGTGAAGATACAGAATATTTGTCATCTTAAAAACTGAAATGTTGTTGCCCGTGCAGCATTCAACCATATGTTTTGGTGATTGTTGTCAGGAATGAGATGGGACAGCCTTAACACTCCCAACATGGTGTACAACATATCCAACACATTCTGCAGCCCTTATGGTCAGTTTTCTGGTTTCACATAAAATCACTGTTTTAAAATGAGAATGAATAAAGTTAACATGAGCTTTTGTATGTTGGCTTTTTATTGTTTTTAGGGGTAATATAGACAGACTAATCCAGAGGAAAATGCAAAAGTTAGCAAACTGGCTAATCATCATCTAGTTCCTAAAGACTCATAATAGCAATATAAACCATCATATAAACCTTTGCATTTGTATTGATAGGCATTTATTTATTTTTACTTGAACATCATTGACAATGCACATGAATAAACCCAGAGAAAAACATGGCATTGCTAGCCAACATTGTAGCTTCTCTAGCTAACTTTCAACTGTAGTTACGGTTGACATTTTCAGTGTGGAAATGTAAGGGACACCCACCCAGCTAACAATTTTGGACACAAAGGGAAAAATAAATCAATACAGAAGTCTAGATTCATTAACATAATCTGTCACTAGAGCTGGGAAAAGTTCCACTAAAGTCTTGTGATTGCTTTTATAGATTAGAGCTGCAAATGAGCCTCACTATCTAGCATTTACAATATACTACACAATGAGGACTGTGCATGAACACACAAGACAATCCATGTCCTGTATTGATTCAAGAAGGGACACAACATTTTATTTTGCAATACAGGATGATCCCAGGTATATATCATGGGTAATAATATAATAATTAAGCCAAAAATAAATGTGCTGCTCTTAGCCAATTAGCTAATTAGTGATTACAAAGTGATGCTGTCATGTCCTCATGCTTGTATTTTTATTCCCTATGTGATTTTTGCTGATATCCATGTCCCCGCCCTTATCACGTAGTCCTGTCAGGTTAATGTTCAGCACCTGTCTCGTCTGATATCACAGACCTGCTTGTTCATTTTGTCAGTCATTGTTGGTATAGACACTCATCTGTGTCTGTATGTTTTGTCATAAAAGAGTCACCATGCTAATTTTATTTCAGAGCCTCAGTCGTGTTTAAGTGTTTAAAATGAAGTGTATTGGTTTGGACGCATCTCTGCACCTCTCCACCTCTGCATTCTTCTGCTACATTTTTGTCTACTATCTCTTCCCACAGCTTTCAAGATATCTACACAGTAACTGAAGGCTGAAATATTAAATCTGATCAGGGCTCTGACATAGCAACCTTTTTTTCTTTTCATGTTCCCTATTAGCAATTAACATTGTACCAATTCTTGTACTTTGAACACTTAAGCTACCATTTGGGATGCCATCACCTAGCAACACCCTAGCTACCACCTGGGGGACCATAGCAACCACATAGCAGTGCCCTAGCAACCACCTGAGAAACCATAGCAACCACATAGCAATGCCTTAGCAATCACCTGGGATGCCATAGCAATAACCTAATAATTCAATAGCAACCACCTGGCAGGCCATAGCAACCACCTAGCTATGCCTTAGCAACCACCTGGGAGGCCATAGTAATCACCTAGTAATTCCCTAGCAACCACCTAGTAGGCCATAGCAACGATCTAGTAATGTCCTAGCAACCACCTGCAAGACCATTACAACCACATAGCAATGCCTTAGCAACCACCTGGAATGCCATAGCAATAACATAATAATTCAATAGTAACCACCTGAGAGGCCATAGCAACAACCTAGTTTGGTTGCTTAGTCTGTGCATTCACTTTTGTATGTTTTTAACTATATTTTTTAACTATTATTTTTAACTACTGTATAGTCTTTAAGCCTCTCACTCTAAGATGATATCTATTATAAAACCTAGCATGCAGTATTCCACACTGTTCAGGCTTGTTTATATTTACTTATACTGTTTTTATATATCGGTGACAATAGTCAATAAACTAATTAACCTCTTTTCCATCTGAATTGTGGGAAATGTAACAGAAAACATATTATTCTCTGAACTGGACATTTGACAGTAGCACTGCTGCTGGGGTGGGTGTTGGTATTAAATTTAAAAGCTGATCTGAGAGCAGCTTGGGCAGCTTTTTTAAAAATGATAAATATAGCAATTTGGAGAGCAGAAAGTGACCCAAGATCAGTGTAAAACGGAGGCCTCACTTTTTTCCATGCTGCTCCAGGGCTTCTTTACTCGGATTACCCATCTCTCCATTTTCTAGCTGATCCTATTGAAGTGAGCCGCAATGCTCACACATCAAAGGCACCCCCAACATTTTACATTTTGGACTTTGCTTTCATATTCAATGGCTAGAAAAATGACATACGCTGCTGGATTCACAGAGCAACCTGAACTGGCTGAATTTAGTTCGATTATACAGTTCGTTCCGTCCCATATTCTAATAGATGGCATTGTGTTTTATTCATAAGGCTCCTATATTTAGCCCTTGTATGAATATTCAGAGTGGTGATTAATTCGTAGTGTTCTGAGGAGTGAGCAGAATAAAGTGAAATAAGACTGCAAGTCGTCTTGCCTGAAGAAATCCATTTAATAGCCATAATCTCTCACAGCCCAGAAAATGTCACTTTAATTATTCAATCAGTATATAAGTACTATCTATATATTGAAGAAATTTCTCACTGCAGCATCATTTACATGTACTACACTAATGATCCTGTTTCCTCAAGTTGTAGAATAGTTGATTATTCTGTATGCTGGCTGTAATGGTCCTCATGTGGAGCACCAGTTATAGTCACTGCTTGTCTAAAACTGATTAAACAGTCACTCTCCCTGAGGTTCATTACTGACTTTTGTGTAGGTTCCCAAGCTCCTTTAATCCCCAAAATAGGCTGATTATTGATTAGCGGTAGGCAATGTTTCAAAATTTGCTGTATATACTGTATTATTAGAAAGTTAAAGTAAAGCTTGTGCACCTCAGTTGTCTTTACATTGTTGCACCACTTCCTGTTAAATGACCTGTGTTATGATTAGCTGAAACACTCCTTATAGCTTCAGTGTGAATGGGTGGGGCTAAACTGCTGTGTCTGAATAGAAGGGTGTGTAAATGCATAGTTTTTAGTGACATCACAAAAGCAGTGTCTTCAAATCTGGCTGTTTATACTGGTTAATTTCAACATTTTGACTGTATGGACTGGAGAGATCTTTAAAGGTATTTTGTTTTATGCTAATGGACACGTTTGAATATGCAGGAGCATCTATTGCATGGTGGTTTCATTCTTGCTGGAGCATCGCAGGCATCACTTGCTACAAATGCTTAGGATGTTTGTGTGTTTTGAATCTGAATGTTCTTCTTTCCTCCAGTGAAATTTGGCAAGCGTTGATGAGATCCCTCCTGTGGAACCTGTAGCCTGAATGCTGTGTGTCAGAGTGTGTGTCAGCAGCAAAAATCTAGGCCTTGTCATTGCTTATTGGCTCTAATGTATGAGCAGGCACGCTGTCCTGGCTGGCATCATTACGGAGTCTTGGTGAAACCCAGAAGCCAATAAAAAGCAGGTCACGTATACAGTACATTTCACATGCAGCAACAGTCTGCCTTCTACAGTGCTAATGGTGGGAATTCTCTACCCACAATCCTGCAGGCCTGGTCATTCTAGGCCAACAGGACTGCTCAGAAGTTTGGAATCAGTCCTTTCAATAATGGAAAAGAAATTTGGTTGCAGAGAAAAGTGAAAATAATTTCATATGTTGGGCCATTTTACAGGTTTACTGTGAACAAATTAAATATTTAGAAATTATGAAATTCATGCTAATATATATTTGTTGCTTTTCCAGTCACATTTATATGTAGAATATATCCTTTATAATTGAATTGCATTCAGTTGCAAAATTGCATTTTCACTTGTGTTCTCAGATTTTTTTAACCTACATTTAAATTATGTTTCTTATTCCACCCCAAATAAGAAAACATTTGGACAGAACGGACAATGCAAATAAAATGCAGTGTTTCTTAAATTTAGTTTGAGTTATGTTGGCATTCCTTCTTACAACATTTAAACAACATTTTGCCACCGAAGATACTAGGGTGAGGTAGGACATTGTCACCAGTGTTTAGCTGTTTTGGTGTCCCACAAGTTGTTGATGGTGAGTTTATAGGCTTTAGTGCAGCTGTTTACTCTTATGGGGAACAGAAATATTATGAAAATGCTAGAAAAGATATACTAATTAATCACTAGATTATGAGAAATTAGTCCATAAACAACCTCAATAAACACTATTAATCACTAGAATAGGAGATATTAGTCCATAAACATCCTCAATAAACACTATTAATCACTAGAATAGGAGATATTAGTCTATAAACAACCTCAATAAACACTATTAATCACTAGAATAGGAGATATTAGTCCATAAACAACCTCAATAAACACTATTAATCCGTCACTGAAACGTTTCTCACAGAATGTTCCAGCTTAGACAAATGCTAATATTATGGCAATATTATATATTATTTGAAGTAACATCAGAGACTCAGCTGTAAAAAAAAAAAACCCAAAAGGTTCTAGAAACTTCTAGAAAGTTTGACAGATTAAACATTCTAAGAACCAAATTTGTAATGTTTAGAAAATGTTCTAGTAACTAAAAAGTGTTATCTGGGTATAGCACAAACTTAAAGCACATATCAATAATATTCCTACATACCATGATGCCTTGTGAGAAATATGTGCTAAACATCTTGCAGAGAGTTAACAGCTGCACTAAAGCCTGTAAACTCACTGTAAACATCTTGTGGGCGACACCAACACTGAACTAAGAAGTACAATAAAAGTCTGAGTTCCTGGAGCAATTTAGTACACTAAAACGTTAGAGTGGTAGATTGTGTATAGGTCATTATCAGTTGTTACTGTGAGTGTGTATGTACTGCATCAGAGAGTGTGATGCAGGTTTTATAACTGAGGGGACTGTACTTCATCATGAGACTGTCAGAAAGTGACCTGCTCTACCCTGAGCTGAGCCACCTGCCTGCCTGCTCCCCTGAGAAAACGGAGCTAAAGACAAGGTTAAATGACTAGAAGTGCTGTCAAATGTATCTGTTGGGGATGAAAATGCCCACACTGCCTCTATAAGAGGCAACAGCAGACCAAGAAGACAGTAAACAATAAGAAAAATAGAAAAATGGAAAAGCAATGTGCTGCATCTGCATACTCGCATCTCGTTTCCTCCCAAACTGATTCATCCTCCCTTACACACTACACTTTATTTAAATTTGAGGAAGTTGTCAGATTTAGTGACCCTTGAAGGAAAGTGGAGCTCTCCACAAAAAAATGGTTCACTTAGAAAAACTAGCAGTGCTGTAACCACCTGAGGGTTAGTCTGCACATTCTCTCTGAACTTTCCATTTTCTTCAGGAAATACACATATATAATTTTAACTGTAGTGCTTCAACTGACAGATAGTACAAAAGCACTGACAGTCTAGTACTAAACCTCGCATGCAGTATTTATCTGTTAACTTTAAAGGGCTCATATCAGTAGTTTTCCTCACTTAATAGTCTGAGATACATAAACATTGTTAAAGTTTAAAAATGTATTGTGATATCAACAGGGCATTTATGTGACCCTCCTGCCTCATCTCTGGTCCCGCCTCTACCTTGTCTGTTGCCAGCTTGGTAAACATGTTCTGTGTTTTTACATTTCTCCATGTGCCTGTCACCATGTGCTTCTGTTTACATTTTTCACATGTCTTGTCTGGATTTTGGCTCCACCCCCATTTCACATTGTAAGCACCTGTGTCTTGTTCGTTCACAGCCCTGCTGTTAATCACTGTTTCTCTGTGTCCCAGTCCTCGGCCATCATTGTACATCAACCAAGTATTGCAGGTCTACCATGTAATGTTTTGCCAGTCTTGAGTCTACAGTCTTGAGCCTCGTTTTGTTTTCATAGAAGTTTAGTGTTTCTGGACCTCTGCTGCTTCCTCTCCTCTTTGGCTTTGGCTTTGATTTAATTCAATTATGACTATTAAGAAAATAAATACATTTTCATTTGAAATCATTCAGTTTTCTAAATTTTTTTTTATTTTACACATACATATAAAAACATTTACTAGAGAAACTATACAAATGAATAAACAAATAAAAAAGCAAGGAACACTATGGAATGCAGCTCATAATATAATTTCTTTGCATTCATGTTTGAATATTATCTGAGACAGTAACTCCATTAATACTTTATTGGAGATTATGAATATAAACTTACAGTTAATATGATTAAAATTTGAATGAACATTTTTAAATTGATGTAGTTGAATCACCACCTCTAGATCACTGCATTATGGCGCAGTTTTATCTCTTGGCGGAGGCTATCTGAAAGACGTGCAGTGTCATTGTCATCAGGCTGTGACTGTCAGGCAGCAGTGGTTACCTGACCACCTGGCCGGCAGTGGGGGGTGGGACTGTGTCATGTTTTGTTGTGGCCAAGGTCATCTACAATCCTCACAACCTGTTCTTGTGTCCTTTTTTAGTGCTACTGTACTTTAGAGCCAGAACAGAGAGAGACAGAGAGAGAAGAGAGAGAGACAGAGACAGAGAGAGACAGAGAGAGAAGAGAGAGAGAGAGAGAGAGAGAAGAGAGAGAGAGAGAGACAGAGAGAGACAGAGAGAGACAGAGAGAGAGACAGAGAGAGAGACTGAGAGAGAGAGACTGAGAGAGAGACTGAGAGAGACAGAGAGAGAGACAGAGAGAGA
>BRDA01058223.1:0-15128 GCA_036984385.1 Crenuchus spilurus
AAACTGTTGGTAATGAGTTGGAGTGAAGTTTGACACAAATTTCAGTGAAGTGAAGAAATTTGCTGTTTTTAACCATTTATTCATATTTAATAATGTATTATAATAATAAGTTGAACTTATATAGCGCATTTCTATTTTCTATTAATATTTTATTATAATTATTATCAATGATTATAAATTACATTTATAATAAAAATTATTTAGTTTAATAATTAATATCAATGTTATTTTATTATTACTAATAATGATTAGTTATTAGTATATTGTTAAAAGTAACTAGTAACGATTAATAAAATATTAATAAATATTTTTAAGTAACGTATTAATATTTGTTAATAATATATATATATATATGTTTATATTACAGACCCCCACACACACACACACACACACATGCCTACAACCTACACATACACAGAGACACACACTTCTAAGGTTTCCATTCAATTAATCTCAAGTACTGTTATTGTCTTCATATACTGTATCGCCTTCAAAACTTAGGTAATGTTTCATCAAATGTAATGTTTATACTGAGTGATTTATCAGTTGTGTTTTTATTGATTTTCATCAGTTGTGATGGTGTTTGTTATTTGTTATTCGTTTTTTGGCAACTGAAATAAATGAAAAATAAAATAATGAAACTTGAATGAATGCTTTTTGTGTTGTTGCTTCAAAAGCACTTGGTCTTACTTAAATATTTTGCTAGGCAAATGTAAGGCACTGTTTCGTTGTTCACCTGTTGATCGAGTAGGCCTAGGGGTTTTGATGTGACACTAAGAAAAAAAAAGTTTTTACTTTTACTTTTAATACTTAAGTATTTTTGAAGGCAGATACTTTTGTACTTCTACTCAAGTAAAAAATTGAGGTGAATACTTTACTTTTACTTAAGTAAAATTCAATGCAAGGTAACTGTACTTTTACTCAAGTACATAATTGGTGTACTTCGTCCACCACTGCATATATATTTGTCAAAGCTTTTTAACTTGAAAATATGAAGATACATCACCATCCTTAGGGTGTTGTGCTGAACACTGCTTGCTTATTTTCAGTACCACTCTCTATTTCAGAGCACAGACTGTGGGGTATACATGCCCTTACTGAGCTAAAACCCAGCTTTCATTACTGGATTTCTGAATCTGATGTCTAGACCTTATTCCAGTCTAAGAAATTGGAGTATGCTGTTTACATGACCGCTTGAATCAGGTGTGTTAAACGTCAGTCCTGTTTGGTGATTTCTCTGCTCTGACACTGCAAATAAACCTGGTCATCATCTGCTGAATCAGTTTCATCAGCAAGTTCACCAAACTGCAGGAATCTGGCCCTTCAGGACTGGACTTCCTCCCCCCCAGATTTAAATATTCAGATAACTACAGCAATCTGGTATTTAACTATTAAACACATGTATATACACCCTACAAACACAATTACAGTGTGAAGCATTAGGACATCCACAAGGTGATTCTTTCAATCTACTGAAAACCTCATACATACAGCAAATGTCATGTGAATCAGAATCAGAATTAGAATCAGAAACAGTCATGTGTAACACAGGGCAAAAAAATTAAATACATAAAAATGAAAATTAGGGCATGGCTTAATGTTACAGTGTTGTCAGCAGACAAACTTTACATCAAACAGTGATTTGACAATGTTGTGATAAAGGCATCACAGCAACAATAACACATCTTTGATGAGAATAGTATTTATTCGTAACAACAGAAGAACATGACCTGTTTAACAGCCATTAGCATGCTATAGGATGACAAATAAGTATATCAAAAAATACATAAATACGTCAAATATATACAGAAATAAATGAATTAATTATTATTAGCTTTGATGTCCCGCGTTACTTCGTTAATTTATTCATTTATTTATTGTACATTGTACATTTTTTCATTCGTTTATTTATGTATTTGGTTTTTTGCAGGCCTAGTCTTTCACATGATGTCTTCAGAATACGAGTAGGCGGGGTTTCCCTGCTCTATGTGGACCACTAAGCTGTCAGACAGCGCTTTGGCTGCGCTTTCTGTCCTTTGTCCTCCATTACAGGTCTGATTCTCAGCTCCGCTGTACGGCGCAGGCCCGAAGTAGCGCAGCCGCTCTGAGGTTAGTACCCTACCGCGCAATCTCCAGCTATATCAGCCCCGGCGCAGCCGCAACAGCAAACCCGGCAGCGCAGGGTGGTGAAAGCTGAGAGGAGGTTGTGTTGATGCACAACAGAACGGGAGATCCTGGAGTTTTCGGGCTTTTTCAGGGATTAGCATTACTTACTCTTAAAAATAAAAATAGCGCTGTATTTGCAGGCCCAGGCCTGCTGGTACAGCCGCGTTGTTTTCTGGTTGGCGGGTCTAAAATAAGTTAAAGCTGGTTATTAGAGATAAGACCCAACACTCCTGGTAAATAGTGCTGATAGTCTAGACAGCCAAATGTTCTTGAATTCAACGCTAAGGATGATAATTTCTGCTAATATTATAGCAATATCGCGACATATTTTCATCTTAGAACACGTTATGTAGCGTAAGCCGGTGGAATAGTTAGCTACCATGTTAGCAAACAAGCTAAAGGTCGAGAAATAACATTTGATAGCTTTCTGTCTTACCTGCTTAGTTTTTAGAAAGCTGTTATAGCACTTAGCATTTTACTTTACTGTACTGAAGAACGTTTTACCAAAAGCAACCAGTAAATAAATCTGTCGACGGTTTATTAATGTTCAGGTTCTAGGTGCTAAGCTAAGTTGGTTAGCTTAGCGTGCTGAGTTGAAGTGTATACCAGCTGTAAAGCTTAAAACTCACTTTATAGTTTCGTATTTGTAGGACATTTGAGTTTATCCAGCCATTCCGTTAAGTTTTTATAGATTGTTTGGATAGTGTAATGGGGGCGCATTATGTTAACCTACAGAGAATGCTAGTTAGCTCGCTAGCTGCTTCGGTTGCATTCACTTTCATAACAAGAGACTGGATCTGTTATCTCGCTGTGAGAGATGCTGCTTCTAGCTGGAGATATTCATTGTTAGTCAGCCGTAACTCCTAACAAACTGATTCATTTAAATGCAGGCTAGTCGGCTTGGGATATGCCTCTTTGCATATCATAGATTCGTGTAGTGTTCTCAAAAAACGAGCATGTCAAATTTATACCAACAGTACATCAGAGAGACGTTAACTTTGTCATTTGTGTTAATTTTTTGTTTTATTTGCCAAATACTGAGTTGACACAGCCTATAATCCTGCCTGTGGGTTAGGGTTAATTGCTGTTTAGTTATCATTTGAGACCATTATTTTATTTGTGTAAGTGCCCATGTTGCTAAAGTATTATTATTATGAATATAATAATGTAGTGTCTTTCTGTACTGTCTTTATTGTATTTGTTTGAAGGGAGAAGATGAGTTATGGGTTATATGGTGCTGCAGACTGTACCAAGGTTTTGTTTTTCTTTCTGTTGGAAACAAACTGTCTTAATATTGATACTTTATACTTAATATTTTTTAATACAAAAACATCTAGTTCTCACATGGACATTTACCTGGGACAAGTTACTGTCCTTTTTTAGGCCAGTCTGGCTAAGTCTTGTCAATTTTGGATTCATGAAAGTAGCTGTAGGTATCTTAAGTCCATTTAATTACAACATTTTTGGACAGACCTGCTCTTTGCGAAGCTAAACTGAAAAGTGTAACCCCTGGCAAAATAACAACAAAAAAAAAAAAAATCAAAGATGCGGCACAAAATGATGACAAACGGACCTTTTTGTTTAATGGCAGGAATTTGTGACTTTCTGAAACAAAGTTATTTAATTATCTGGAATGCAACCTAGAATTTAATGTGATGAATAAATAATTTTGTAAATGCACATTAGACCTAGAGGTAAATAATGATAAAAGAAAGACGCAAACCGGTATAGTTCACCATACTGTGAAATATTTTGTTAAACATTGGAGAACAGCTAATAACACACCTAAACACATGAGACATGGGGCAGAATTAGGTCGCAGGTGTTTTTATGTACCTTGTCACCTGTACAAAATATAAAACTAAGGAGTCTAAAATTGTGTCAAAATGCTATCTACACTTAGAAATAAAATATAAAGTGTCACTGGAACAGAACTACAACCTTACATTATTGTATTTGTCTTATACAAAGCAGTTGCAGAGCATTTACATATTTTTCCTAAATATACTAGAGAATAGAATAACCAAAGTACCCCCATTTAGTTTTTGTTTTTCTCAGTAAAGCTTTAAAGTTCACATCTTAAATTAATAATGGAATATGTACATGCAAGTAATGCATCGAAAGAAAAAGCTGATTTTTGTTTATAAATTAAATGAAAAGTCAACCTGTGATGTATTTTATATTCATTACATGTAAATATATTAATACAAGCGTTTTTGTCATTTTGACTTATAACTAATGAAATTTCACTTTGAGTTTAAGAAAATTACTGTTCACACACTATAAATACCACATTTCTAATATCAAGCCACTCGACCTGAGACAGAAGCATTTTAGCTGAGCTAGCGCGAGAAAAAGTTGTGTACTGTTGATCAGTGGTCCAAAATCTTCTTTTCTGATAAAAGTAAATGGTGCATATAGTTTGGGATTCAAGGTCCAAGAGTCTGGAAGACGAGTAAGGAAGCACAAAATCCCAAATGTCTGAGGTTCAGTGTGAAGTTGCCACAGGGGTGCCCTGTCGTCTGCAGATGTTGCTCAATGCAACCATCTTCCAAGAGATTTTAGAGCACTTCATGCTTCCATCTGCTGAGAAGCTTTATGAACATTCCGATTCCATTTTCCATCAGAACGTGGCACCTTCCCACAGAACCAAAACTTGTACCAAATGGTTTGCTGACCATGATATTGATGTACTTGACTGAACAGTCAAACCCTGAGCTATAAGCCATATTAAAACAAAAGACTTGAAATATTATATATTTAATGTCCCAATATTTTTTGAACATTTACATTTTTATTGAAAGGGGGGGGGTGTGGGCAGGGTTATGGCAAATGTGCGATGGTGGCATGTGCACATTGTGTGACTCAGCTGTTGTTACTGCTGGGTATATCCCTTCTGATGCCAGTGCCAGGTTTAGATGTGGAAGAACTGGGTGCAGTAGTCAGCAAACAAACTGCATCCTGGTTTATTGTTGCTGAGTACTACAGTTCTAATAATGAGTATATATAACTTTACTCCCAGAATTTGATCAGAATGTCTCCTGCACCGCCAGTAATGCAGTATCACCACATGTACTGACAATGTTACGTCTGTCAAACGTGTCAAATGACTTGTGATTAGAAGTCCTGGATGAACACACTAGTTTTATCTGCTGAAGGCTGATGACACGGCTCTGAGATTTGTGTCACTGAGGAGTACAGCTCAGCCCCGGCTAACTTGAGAAGCGGCATTAGGAAGGCAAAATACATATAAAACTGATTTAAATATAAATTAATAGATTTATATACCTGAACACTGTTCATTGTCCTCAACTCTGCCTTCAAGACGGTCATCCACATCGAGCTAATCCCCAAACTCACTAACCTCGCACTTACCTACACCACGTGTAACTGAGTGCAGGACTTCCTGAAGGACAGACCTCTGTAGGTAACTATAGTCCTGTGTACTCTTTACCCGGTTCACTGATCAGGTTTGCAGATGACACCACAGTATTCGGCCACTTCAGTACGAGTGATGAATCGGCCGACATGCAGGAGACGCAGTATGGTGCTCTTCTGATAACCTCTTCCTCATCATCAAGAAGGCCAACAGGCTCACTGTAGACTAACAGCTGCACACACCTTCTATTATATACTTCTGACATTCTGTATATGTAGTCTTACACTCTGCACATTTGTGTTGTACAGTTTACTCAGAAAATACGTAAACCGTGTCACAGCTGAGTGCAAATACATGCACTTAATGATCCGGTCATGATTCAAGTGCTCACTTAAACACAATCTTCCAGTTTCTTGGATCGGAGTCTAGAAATAATCAGAAATAATAGTAGTCGGACTTCTCAGTGCATGTATGTCATGTCTGGCATTGCACAGTGATGCTAGGGCTGTAAATACCTGCAGGAGGTGTGATGGGATCCATAGAGGTGGTACAGAGCAGTGAATGTTTGATTTGATGTGTGGAAAATGGGTCATAAAGCAGATGATAATGATGGGATTAAGGTGTGATTGCATCAGGCCAAAGGCTGGTGTATCAAAGCGTGTGGTCAAACTGGTCCAGCAGTGGCACAAATCCCAGTCTACAGGACATTCTTGTCAGAACTGTAACAGACAGTACACATGTTCATAATATGCGGTTCTTTGTGGAGTGCTCTCTCAGAACCTTGTTGAGAAGGGCCTGCATTGACTTCTAAATCCTCTGACGCTCCCTGTCTGTACTGTCTTTTGGCCACAATTCTGTGAAGAATCTATTGTAAACTGAGTTTTTTCCACTGCTGCTAAAGTCGTACGCTTCAGTACACCTATACAGTCACACGGAATACAGTCGTACTCTTCAGTACACCTATACAGTCGCACCAAATACAGTCGCACGCTTCAGTACACCTATACAGTCGCACCAAACACAGTCGTACGCTTCAGTACACCTATACAGTCACACGGAATACAGTCGTACGCTTCAGTACACCTATACAGTCGCACCAAACACAGTCGTACGCTTCAGTACACCTATACAGTCACACGGAATACAGTCGAACCAAATACAGTCGTACTCTTCAGTACACCTATACAGTCGCACCAAACACAGTCGTACGCTTCAGTACACCTATACAGTCACACGGAATACAGTCGTACTCTTCAGTACACCTATACAGTCGCACGCTTCAGTACACCTATACAGTTGCACCAAATACAGTCGGCCCTTTTAACAGTCAAGCCCAGATGATTTGAGGTGTTTGGCCAAAATGTTGAGAGGTTTTTGCCAAATGTTGAGAGTGTTGATTGTAAAGAATCGTTGGGTTTGAGAAAGGCGCTATATAAGTGTAACATTCAATAAAATGTGGCGCTGTGCATTATGAGCAGACATCTCCACTTTGGTCTCATCTTTCCACATTTTCCCACAAGTCTTATAGTTTGTACAGATGCAGCTTTGCAGGCTTAAGCTGACTGTGCTGCCATGTTTTGTTTAAAACGATCTTCCTTATTCAGTCTTTTTATAATCGTACTGTCATGGATGTGCTAACATGCTAACGACAGTCTTGGAGGTAGCCCTTGTTTTTTGCCGTTTCTCTGAGCTTTGCATTGACTGACGTTGGGTTGAATTTGCTGGGAACGATGGACTTCAGATGGTTTACAAATCGTACTTCACAGGCTGATTCGCAGCAACAATTGCTTCTCTAAGATTATTTTGTGTGTTTTTTGTCCTTGGCATTGTTTTAACACACACCTGAATTCTTCAGAACAGTCAAATAAAAACGTCTGCTTTTATAGAGGTGGTGACACTTGCTGATGATCGATTAATCAAAGGCAATTGATTAGCAGGGCCTGGTTGCTACTTACCCTCTTAATTCATATGGAAGCAGTAAGTGTGTAAATTTATCCCTCAGTACTTCTGTATTCTGGCCAATTCAAAGGATGTTTTCATGACTGTGAACACACACACACACACACACACACACTGTGGTGCTTTAAAGTTTGTAAACTTTTCTATATTTCTGCATAAATTTAATCAGAATGTCAAACTAGTACTAAAAGTAGATTAAGACAACCAGAGAGATAATACTATCTAGTCTTATGTAGTCTTAATACTAGTCTATGAAAGGCAAAAGTATGTAAACCTTAGGATTAGCAGATCATTTGAAGGTGTTGTTAATCAGTGGTGTGACAATCAAGTGTTGGTGGGTGTCCAGTTTTATTTAAAGAACTGAGATCTAGCAAAGTCTGATCTTCACACGTTTGTGAAAGTGTTTCATGTAATGAACAAATGAGATTTGTAAGGACCTCAGAAGAAGAGTTGTTTTTGTTCATCAGGCTGGAAAAGGTTACAAAACCATCTTCAAAGAGATTTGACTCCACCAAATCACAATCAGACGGATTGTATACAAATGGAGGATATTCAAGACCATTGTTACCCTCATCAGGAGACAACAAGATCACTCCACAAGCAAGGCGTGTAATAGACCCTGAAGTCACAGAGTTACCCAAAGGTAACTTTATTAGAACACCATCAGGAGAGCACTGAACAACAGCTGCAAGGAGAAAGCAGTTCATGGATTCCTCCAAGCTGCTGTGAGGACTGATCAACAATTACCAGAAATGGGGGCCCCGAGTGGCTCAGCAGGCTAAGACGCTGACACTGTGACCAGAGGATCGTGAGTTTGAGTCCCGGTCATGCTGTTTGCCATCATCAGCCGGAGCCCACAGAGAGCAGAAATGGGCAGTGCTCTCTCTCTCTCTCCATCACTCTCACACTGTAATGTCCGCTGGCTCAGGCGTCTACTGATTGGTCCATTCAGAGCTGGGAATCCTGCACTTTCCTCCGAGCGTGTTGGCTCCCCAGTGACGGTGTATCAGTGGTAGTTAGAAAAGAGATGGTGACTGTATCACACGCAGCGGAGGAGGCTTGTGCTTGTCTTCACCCTCCTAGATTCAGGGACAGTGCAAAGTGATGGAGAGAGTCACTAATGCAGGGTTCGTGCTGGCCGCTCGCCACGTCGCCAATGGCGAACTCAGACAGCGTGTGGTGAGGAAAACTTGTCATCAGTACGCCACGCTGGCTAAAAGCAATTTTCTAACACATGAGGAATTCAAATCGGCACGAAAATCACAAAATCCGGCAATACTCCGTGAGCTCCGCGTCCATCATCTTGAGTTTATCTGCTGCTCCGTAAAGTAGCCGGAAGCAACATCGTCAGGAAAATAACCGCGAAATAATTAATGAGAGCTGGGTCTCTGTGGCGTTATATTTGTGCACACAATTCTGAGCGTGCGTGCGTGTTTTGAGCGAGCAAGAAGAGTTTTGCACACACATGAACTCAATAGTGTATACAAATCTCTCTCCCGCGCACTCAACATTTCTGATCTGCATGCTCGCTTCAATTTGACGTGCTCAAGCGCATGCGCGGTACGAACCGAAGCGAGCATGCAGACCACAATAATAATAATACGTTACACTTATATAGCGCCTTTCACAGGCCTAAGGACGCTTTACAATCAGTGGGGGGAGAAAAATAAAATAAAAATAAAAATAAAAAATTAACCAAACCAATAAGAAGAGGGGGGGAATTTAAAGAGAATGAAAAGTGGTAGAGAAAAGGTTAGTTTTTAGGTTAGTTTTAAACACAGGAAGAGAGGGAGATAGTCTAAGAGAGAGAGGCAAGGCATTCCAAAGGGAAGGGGCAGAAACACTGAAGGACCTGCCACCCATAGTGGACAGCCTAAACCTAGGAACAGACAGAAGAGACAGAATGAATCAGAGGACCTAAGTGAGCGTGGAGGAACATAAGACTGCAAGAGAGCAGAAAGGTAGGATGGAGCTAAACCATGCAATGCCTTATAAGTGAGTATAAGGATTTTGTACCGGATGCGTACAGAGACAGGTAGCCAGTGAAGCTGTTGGAGAGCAGGAGTGATGTGAGCAGATTTTTTAGACTGGACTAAGATTCTGGCAGCAGAGTTCTGAATATATTGAAGAGGGCGAAGAGTTTTGGCAGGTAAACCACGGAAAAGAGAATTACAGTAATCAAGTCGTGAAGTAACAAAAGCATGAACCAGAACCTCTGAGTCTTTAAGAGAGAGTAGGGTCTGCTGATATTCCGGAGATGAAAATATGCGGACTTAGTCAGAGATTTGATGTGTGACATAAAGCTGAGTGTAGGGTCAAATATAACTCCCAGATTTGAAACAGTGGGTGAAGAAGGGACAGTTGTGTTATCTATGCCAAGGGTGCAATTTGTGTAGGGAGAGATGGCAGTCTTAGAGCCAACAATCAGAAATTCAGTTTTTTTGGCATTGAGTTTAAGAAAATTAGTATTTAACCAGTCTGTTAATTTTTATAAACAGGACAACAGTGCAGGTGGAGGAAAAGACTCATTAAGTTTGAGGTTGAAGTAGATCTGAATGTCATCGGCGTAACAATGGAAACGGAGTCCAAAGGAATGAATAATGCTACCAATGGGCAATATGTAAATAATAAATAACAGGGGACCAAGGACAGAGCCTTGGGGTACACCCTGTGTAACTGAGATGGTATGAGATTTATGTTTACCAATGGACACAAACTGAGTTCTGTCAGCCAAGTAAGAAGTAAACCAGGAAAGAACAACCCCAGAAAGGCCAAGAGAGGAGAGACGGGAAATGAGTACACTGTGTTTGACTGTGTCAAACGCAGCAGTTAGATCCAATAACAGGAGAACAGAAGGACAGCCAGAGTCAGAAGAAAGAAGCAGATCATTAAGGACACGCAAGAGTGCAGTCTCAGTACTATGATGGCAGCGAAAATCAGACTGAAATATTTCTAAGAGGTTGTTTGTGTCCAGATGTTTTAAGTTGTGAAGCAACAACCTTTTCCAGAACCTTAGAAATGAATGGCAAATTGGAGATTGGTCTAAAATTCCCCAAAACAGTACAATCAAGGCCTGGTTTCTTGAGCACAGGAGTAACTGAGGCCATTTTCAAAGCACTAGGAACATGCCCATAAGCAAGAGATAGATTTACAAGATGTGAGACAGCAGGTGAAATAACAGAAAGACACTGCTTCAGTAAAGTAGTGGGTGCAAGGTCAAGCAGACAAGATGAAGAATTAGACTTAACCTGTGTGATTTGAACAGAGTCAGTAGGAGAGAAATTGGAGAAAAGATTACAACAGGAGTTTAATGTTGAAGATGAACATTCAGTAGGAAAAACACTAGGAAAGTCCTGATAGAGAGTCAATTTTGTCCTGAAAGAAATTGAGAAACGCAGTACATTTTTCAGGAGAATAAGAGACTGATAGAGCAGGAGGTTGAATTAGTTTAGTCACCATGGAAAAAAGACTCTTAGGATCGTGGCCAGATCCATTGATTAACTGAGAAAAGTAGGCAGAGCTAGCTGAATTTAGAGCATCTTTAAACTTGACCATATGATCAGAGTAGGCAAAAGAGTGCACAGTTAAACCAGTTTTCAGGAGACGCTCAAGACGTCTGCCAGCAGTTTTCAGTGCATGAAGCTCAGATGTAAACCAAGGAAAGGAGTGAGTAGCGGGCACAGTTCTGGTCTTAAGAGGAGCTAATTGATCAAAGATAGAAGAGACAGACTTATAAATGTTGAGCGCTCGGGAGAGAGATTTGTATACACTATTGAGTTCATGTGCGTGCAAAACTCTTCTTGCTCGCTCAAAACACCTGCGCACGTGCGCTCAGAATTGTGGCACAAATATAACGCCATAGGTCTCTAAATGCTGATTGGTTGAGATGTTGTCAGTACATCATGGTTGAATTGAAACTGCATTCAGGATAACCCAACATGGTTTGCACTCAGCAAAACTTAAGTAAACATGGTCAGAGTCACCACAGTCGTACACAGTTATTCCCAGGCTTGTGAGAGACTGTCTCTGGAATAAATAAACAAGTCCACAAAGAGCTGTACACATTGGAATTTTTAAAAAAAAATTTAATTGTTGCTCTATATTTTCCATTTTTATCACTCTTATTTGCCCTACAGAGAGTAAATATCTATAAATATCTGTAAATATGATCAGAAATCCATTACACCAGTGGATTTCTGATATGATGTATATGTAAGTGCCTGTGGCTAAGATTGGCTAACTGTGGCTACTGTGGCTAAAGCGTGGCTACTTTGGCTAACTGTCTTCGCCACAGGTAGCTGTTAAATCTGTGGCTAGTCAAATCCTTATGTGGCTAAGAAAGTTTTAAGCCCCTTAGCCACAATGGCTAACAGGTTTCATGAGCCAGTGCCAACCCTGCTAATGGGTTGGGTTAATTGGCAACAACGACATTGACAAACGGAGAAAATTGGCAAAATTTAAAAAAAAATTACTGTAAATGTTTATTTACTGCAGTAATTCAGTTTTTACTATACAAATGAATTTTTACCAGATACTGAAAGTAAAGGTTCACATACTTTTGCGACTCGCAGACATGTAATACTAGACCGTTTTCCTCAATAAATATGTCCTTTTTGTCACATTTGATTTCTCTTTAGCACTGGTGTGAAAATTTGATGAATTTTAGGTAAAATTTATGCAGAATTATAGGAAAATGTAAAGGTTTCATAAACTTTTAAGCAACATTTAACTGTGTGTGTATACACATAGAAGGTGATATCTCGGGTGTAGTTAGACTAATAAAGAAATTAATTACATTAGATATTAATATGACTCATCTGTTTTCTGATATTAAGCCATTAATGACACACAAAAGTACAAAACCACTGATTGGGTTGTTGTGAGAGGGGTATGGACTGATAAAACTAGTGTTGTACAAACAATCCTGAACCTGTGATAAGAGCCTAGTATCTAAATACTGTGTGAGTGAAAGTTTGGTGGACATTTGAGAAAAAGGACATCAGTTTACTCCGAGTTGAGGTGTTACCACCACTCAGTTCAACTTAAGATGAATTTTTAAACATTTAGCACAACTGCACAGTATTCTGTGCTGCTGCTGTACACTTTTATTCTGATGTGTATATTCACAGATATATGTGTATATAATGTATGCATGTGTATATGTATATAAAGGTATGTATGTGTGTGTGTGTATCCATATAAGCATGTATATGTGCTAGTGTTGCAACCGTGTGAGATTTTCACGGTATGATAACCGTCTCAGAAAATGTTGCGGTATCACAGTATTTCACAATATTGTACAGCCCTAACCGCCCCCCACCCCCCATCTGGGAGCACTTGGCTGCAGCTTGAGTGTGGTAACAAGTTCATTTTACCGATAATATACCACTAAAGAAAGGCTTTAGGTGGATGCTAGGCTGTTGCTAAGTATTTGCTAAGTGGTTGCTGGTCTGTTGCTAAATGGTTGCTATGTTGTTTCATGGTTTATTTGTGGTCAATATGGGGACAAAAGAATAAAAAAAAAACAGCCACTCTGTAGAAACCATGAATCTGATCAAAAAGATGTATACAAGCATAAATACCATTCTCAGTCAGACCAATCAGTTTGGAGTTGGAAAGGTGTTGATATATTAAAAACTGGAACAAAAAGGAGACTAGAAAAGTGTAATTCCTAAAGGAAACGCAGAATAGTTGCACAGCTAAAATGGTTCCCGCTGCCAAGCAGGTGCTGTTCTGTTGCAGGTTGAGACTGTGCCTGAGTTTCGGACATTGTCTGGAAGGCTATTCCAGAGTTGAGGGGCTATATAAGGGAAGGCTCTTCCCCCTGCTGATGTTTTCTGAGTTCTGGGAACTAATAAGAAGCCAGTATCCTGTGAGGAGTAAACGAGATGGTTAAAAATCGAAAACAAGGTCTCATGTAAAGCTTTATACGTCATTAAAATAATTTTATATTGAGTACAGAATTTAATTGGAAGTCAGTGTAGTGCTGATAGAACTGGGCTAATATAATTAGATTTTCTAGTTTTAGTAAGAACCCTGACTGCTGCATTTTGAACTAATTGAAGTTTTTTTGGGTTTCTGCTGGAACATCCTGACATTAATGCCTTGATGTAATGAAGGCATGTATTTGCATTTGGCCGAAGGCTGAGCTGAGCATGAATACACATTTTTCATTTATATAAATGATTATAAAATTAATAATAAAAATAAGTCTTGTAGTTAGTCAGGAGTGAATGTCTGTATGTTAATAAGCTAGTTTGACATCATTAGGTTTAATAACATGAGTTTAATTGATTATATTTGTATATAAAACAAAGATAATAATATATCAATATGTATGAAGATGCATGTATGTTACATTATTACTAATATTTAATAAAATGATGAAAATGTCTAAAATTAATGATGTAAGTCACATGGATATTTTGTGTGTTTAATATGAGTGTCATACCGACACTGAAACACTTCACATTTCTTCTGCTAATTGTGAGACGATCCCTAACACTGCAGCACGGAGCACAAACACAAAGCTAAGCGTCTGTATTCTGGCTTCATCATAACAAGTGTAGTTTAGTAAAGGTTGTGCTTGTAGTTTTTTGTCTTTTTTTTTTGTCTTCCATTTCAGCACCAAACTGTAACTGTGCTGGTGAATCTGTTTTGTTAACTGGTGTGGAAAAACAGAATTCTGAATGTCAAACAAATGTCTAATATTAAACACGTGCAGAGTTTTAGATGAAATGTTGAATTTAATAATAAATACTGAAGTTACAAAACAAAAACACAGTAAGAGTAAACACTGAGAGCACGATCAGACATGACAAAAAGGTCCTTAGACCAAACAAATAACCCCACAGGACTGGAAAACACAGGGATATATATACAGAGACAATCAGGAGATAAAGGGAAGCAGGTGAGGACAAAGACATGGGCATGACTAGACTTAAACAGAACAGGAAATACAGCATTTAAGGAGGCTGACATGAAACAAGAAGACCACTGGAGGGCAGAGCGTGACCGTATCTCCCAAATACATTAAAACATCATCTGTCTAAAGTGCAATCTTATGTTGCACCTCATAGGGATCCCTTTACTCCCTTTACTATTGAGTAAGTGGTTCAATATAAAGAGAAAAAAGCAAGGGTGAGATCGAACACCCTTGTCTTGTACCACATTTTAATATGATATTGTCTGAGAGATTCTCATTTATATTTATTTGTGCTTTTGGATTATAAGTCTGGATTCCTTTAATTAATTGGTCGTGAAACCCAAATCTTGTAAGAACTTTATATTTAAAAAATCCAACTTAGAGAGACAAAAGCCTTTTCAGCCTAAAAAGTCTATTATGACATATGACAAGTCTATCATATATATTTCACCAGCTGCAGAATAGAAGGTAATGTTACCATAAGAGCATTAACTTGGGTTTCAGTTTAATAACTGACTGTTAACTATGCAGACATACAAACCGGATTCCAAAAAAGTTGGGACACTAAATTAATTGTGAATGAAAATGGAATGCAATGATGTGAAGATGGCAAATGTCAATATTTAATTTGTAATAGAACATAGATGACAGATCAAAAGTTTAATCTGAGTAAATGTAACATTTTAAAGGAGAAATATG